>VUQJ01013470.1:24893-42825 GCA_015108635.1 Andinoacara biseriatus
ACTGGGGGGGGGGGGGCTCACCTGTAATCTGCTGAAGAAGCACTGAGGGAAGCATCATGGCACATGTTCCAAAATATTTCAACAGTGCTCCTGGGAACTATTTGATGGAACTGAGCAAAGTGTTTATTTCACCAACTTATAGCAAACTTTAGTATGTCAGAGGAAATGAGCATAACATCATCACCCAAAGCACATCGTACAAACTAAAATTAGCTGAGATAACTGCAAATATGCCAACATGATAATCTTCATAATGTAATGCACTAGGATAAGCCGAGTATCTGAGGATGTGTCATTAGTTTGTGACGGGTTAATTCAGAAAACCGTGATTACCTTCGGTACAGAAAAAGCAGCCTAACCAGTAACAATTCTTTACAGGATTACTAGCTAATGCAACATTGTGCATTATAATAAGTAAATCATCAAAGCTATTTAAGACCACATATGTTTAGTAGGCTGCTAACTGATGAGTGGTACTAGTGGTAGGGTTACCAACCGTAATGCCAACATGTCCTCAAACCTGAACAATATCTTTCATTTGTTCCTATATGACCCATTTGAGCATTTCCAAAATGCTCCTGCAGGTGGCAGGAGTCAACTGCACCTGACATTGTGACATATTGTGCGTATAGACTACAGGGCCACTTTTTAAATTAATGTTTTGCATGTCATGCCAGCATGTAATGTGGCTGTAGCTCAGGAGCTGGAGCAGGTTGTCTGCTAGTCGGAAGGGTGGTGGTTTGATGCCTGGCTGCTCCAGTCTGCATGCCAAAGTATCCTTGGGCAAGATACTGAAGTGCTTGTATGAATGGATGTGAGTGAGGCATGCTGTATAAAGTGCTTTGAGTGCTCACGTAGAATAGAAAAGTGCCATGTAAGAACCAGTCCATTTAATTTTTAAACTTTTCCTGTTGTATTCTTTGTTTGCTTCCCCCACAACAGTGTGATAAATGTTCTTTGGGGCATGCAATCTACTTGCAAACAATTTTAATACATATGGACTCCGGTTATGACACAAGTAGCAGAAACAATCAGTCAAGTTTTTAGATTGTCAACAAATTTATCAAAGTATTTTGCTTTGTCTTGTATGATTAGCATCGAAACATCATATCAGCACAACAAATATGGATTCATCAGCCTGTATGTGACTTGAGGTCATCTTGAGGTCATCTTGAGGTCATCTTGTTGGCCCTAAGCAGCTGCTTCCCGCCTCCGGGCGGCTCTGCTTGAAGTTAATTCACAACACTGATATATCAATATTTTGTTGATTTCATCTGAAAATCATGGCAAGTGAGATTTCGATTTTTACTGTTGATGAAACATTTGTTTAAATTTTGTTTAAATGCAACAGTGTTTATTCAGCTAGTACCAAAATGCAGTATTGACCTCAGTCATACACACAGTTTCCCTCATTGTGTTAGTTTTCTGTCAACAAGAAAACTTTCAAACACACTTATAAACTGTATTTTACAAATACTTATATTTGTGATGAGTTTTATCGTTCTCCACATTGACATTCTCGCTAACTTGTGATCTTTTTTTATTTTTGTATTTTGAAGCACTTTGTGGAGTTTTGTGCGTTTCACATCTTCTGAAGTTTAAAAATGATGACTGTGCTATCCTTGTGAAGATGGTTTACAGGCACAGATGATCAGTTAGTGGTTCTATAAAGAGTTGTGTGTAATAATTCAGCTGCACCTGAACAGCTCTTTAATCATCATGAAGCGCTTGTTGATGGTTACAACTGTTTTATTTCCTTCAGAAACTGCTTTTTGCAGTGGAAATGCAGGTAAAAGAACTGAGCTCCTTAAAAGACTTTTATTCATGGACCTTGAAAATTATATTCACGTTTAAATCTTAGCAGGCTATAAGCACTGAGAATATGCATATGTACACATTAAGGTCAAAAAATATCTGGATAATGGCACAATTTGTTCTCCATCACCACAGAGGCTCAAACATATTGGACAAACTTACATCATTTTAAATATAAGGGTTATTTGTAATATTTTGGAAGTCTAGAAGTCATGGAAATTACCAAATGCTGCATTTTTTCCCTTGAGACGCCCTGAAAGGCCTTTACTGCAGTTGCTGCGCACGATTTAAAAAAGGTGATTCCTGATGTTTCCCTGTTTTTTTATGTGTAATATCTGTGTTTATATTGGTAAGTAGACTGTAGTCAACAACATCTATGAAGGGCTGAGATATAAAACGAAGTAATGACCTGTTTTGCAAGCATCTTTATGACTCTGCATTATTGTATCTATATTATATTAAATCCAGTCCTGCAAATATCTCTATGGAATTGTGATGTTATATTTATTTCTATTTCTGCTGCCCTCTTGGACAAATTTGTCTTTAAAAAAAAAAAGGAGACATTTTTAATGTCATTCACAGATTTTTACTCTGATAAATAAAGTAATATATAAAATATATAACATATAAAAGTAATTTTGCCAAAAAAGGATTGCAGTTTCTCCCTTATGACAGGAATGTTGTTTCGGGCTCAAAACTCCTTGATATAACTAATGAGAGGTATTTTTGACATGTTTCACAAATTATAGGCCAAAAGTCATTTACAATAAATACCGGAAATCGCTATTTGGCAGAGAAAAAGAATTTCTTTTATTGTGTTTGAAGGAGAGCACTCAGTAGAGCGCATACCTCGCTCTACTGATCCAACGCTGCAGCCACCCACTGCTGTCACACTCCATCAGGTTCAGCTTATTTTGTTTTGGTCTTAGTTGCATGTCTGTGGCTTTATTTCTTACTCTATAGGAGTGATTTTTTTTTTTTTTTGCCTTATAATTTTTAGCATTTCTTATAATTTGATGTGGAATTCTCCTTTGATCGTGAACAAACTTTGCTATAATCCTGAACTTGTGCTTGTTGCACCCTAATTCTTTTTTAGAGGATTCTGGCTTATCCTCACAGGTTTAGACACAAATATGTCAATATTGTCCCTATCTCTCAATGGCAAAGAATCCTTTTAAAAATTCCCAGATCGTGATCTGGATCACCACCAAAATGTAATTAATTGTTCTTTGTACCACCCCCGACAATTCCAGAAATTATCATTGGAATCTGTTCAATATTTTCCGAGTTATCCTGCCAACAGACAGACAGATGCAGCTGAAACCAAATTCAACAGGGAACACACTGGGAAGTCAAACAGACAATAACAAAGCAGAAAGGAAATACGGGACTGTTTATACTCACACAGAGTAATTGGGTAAGTGACCACAGCTGGAAAAATAAGGCACAGACGACAGCAATCAGGAAAAAGGTGAAACAGAAATTAAAACTTGAGACGAGGCAGGAAGTGAAACAGAAAGTAACTATCTCAACACGCTCAGAAACCTGACACAAAGGAACACTGGGAAGGCTCGGAAAATAACACGAAATAAACTCGGATCATGACATCTGGGGCGTTTCTATGTCACTGTCTCTTGTATGTAACTCGTTTGGGGCAATAAGGTTACAGGTTATATAAAGGTGGAGTTCTGTGTTCAGAGATGGTCACAGACAGTTTGTTTCTGGTGTTCAGGGTTCATTCGCTGAGGCAGTGTTCTCCACAACTGTCAAATGCGATGTCATGACTATTATTGTAACCATTCGCAGCCATACAGCACTGCACTTTCGTACTTTGTCTGCCTCACACTGACAGATAATTTAAATGCATCACTTTACCTGGACACAGAAGGGCTCCAAAGACCAGGAGATTCAAATTAGGATCCTCCTTGCTGTGAAGCGACAGTGCTAACCACTGCGCCACCCGCGCTGGACAGTACAGGATCCCAAAAAGTGTGTCTGACTGTTTGGGCGGAGGATTCAAAGAGAGGTTCTGGAGTCTCTGCTTCCCACTAATCTGTTGCACAGCATCACATACCGTTTGTGATTGAAAACAAAACATCGTAACAAAGATCAGGAAAGAAAGTGTGTGTCAGGATGCCAAAGCTGCACAAAGCTGCTCAGTCTGCAGCAAACACATATACCTGCTCTATGACATGATGAGTGATTCAAAATGTGCCTCAGAATTTATTGCGTGCACGATGGCTTCTTTGTGCGCTTGTCTGCCGAGTTCTACACGTGCAGGTTGTTGAATTTGTGCTTGCAAAATTAAATTATTTGCTCAGATTATGTTTTTTCTAACATGTGACTTTTGAAATGAATATAATTCCATACAGTCTTCCACAATTATCTGAATGGGATAGAACTGGCAAAACACAATTATCAGATCAGATAATGCAAGCATTACTCCAGTGAAAATATTGTTTGAATATTAAAAAGATGTGTGCATCAGTGGCTTACAGTGTGCAGAACCTTCAGCCAGCAGCTTCTCATTTTACGTTGTGGACACAACGCAGCGCAGAGACAGGGTCTCAAACCGGCAGCCCTCCGGCTGCAGGGCGAGCACCTACCCACTGCGCCACTTCCACTAAAGGTCAAGTTTTCTGAAAATCTCATGAGCGTGATAACTCGATAACGATCTCACCTGGAATCTTCACATTCACACCATAGATGCATAGATGCTAGACCCATCAAACCCCACGAACTTGTTCCCTGACTTTTCTATAACAGCAGGCCCCTGCAGACTTTCAGCATACGAGTCACCCGCTCAACCAGGTGAGCATTAGCCGCAACTAGGTCAGAACAATTTTGTTGCTGTGTTGATGACAACATGTTGCACAGGCGTACCAGGTGGGGAATTCCTCCAAGAGTCGGTCACTTTGGTGTTAGCTTCCTTCATTTCCTCCATGCTACATTAGCGCTCCCTTCAACTGCTGTTCATTGTAAAGACTAAACAACACAGAGATGCCCTGATTGGCCCGTAGATCAGAATGCTGTCACAGATATCCAGTCAGGACCAGAGTTGGGATTAGACTGATATCTAAACCACACATCAGAACCATTTGTCCCTATTATTTACTAGGAAATGTAATGAGGCCTTCAAATGGGCTTAGACTAAGAAGTGCAGGCAAGATTTTTTTTAAACCAAAAATATGAGGCTAATTATATGGAAGTCCAGGCATAGTTTCCAGGTTGTTTGGTCAGTGTGTCAATCATTTACCATGCCTTGCTTCTAGTTGAGCAAAAAGTAGTAACTTGAGATGTTACTGGAGATGTTTTTGCCCTGTGTGTGTTTGCATGAATGTTAGCTGTGTACCTGAGCTCAGCATGTGTCTTGGGTCCTGTACCAGTAGTTGCAGTACTGAATGTCTTCTTGTCTGTTGCTCTTTCTGCTGTCTTCCTGCTGCAGAAAAGGCCAGTGGGAGGAGTCAAACCCTGCCCAAGCCACTCCCCCAGAGTCAAGCTCCACCCCCTCAGTATCAACCTCCTTATCCTCTACAATGTCCTCTGGCATTGTCACCTCCTCTATCACCACTCTCACCTCACTCTATGCATTAACTGACACGTCCTTCACATCCAGTGATGTTTCACCCCCCTCTACATCATCCATTCCCCCCACCTTTTCTTCCGTCACCACCACCACCACCACCACCTCCACCCTTCCCACCAAAAATATCAAGAAAAAGTTTGGTGACTTCTTCGCCTTCAAGAGGGCTCGAGTTGGCCGAGCCACCAAGGCAGGTGGGGGAGAGGGAGGAGGAGGAGAAGGGGTGAAGGTCAAAAGGACCTCCATTGCAGACCTCATTCGTCCCCTCCGTGAGGCCAAAGAAAGGGAGAGAGAGAGGGAGAGGGACAAGGACAGAGAGAAAGAGAGAGGGGCAAGGTCAGTGGAGGATGCTAACATTTCTACTGATGCCACCACCACAGAAGGAATCGTCGCCACCAGCCATCATCTTGCAAGCGATGTGCAGGAAAAGATGTCACCCGCCCAGACCTTAACCATGGCGATGCCAACCAGTGAGACCACTCCCATGTATCCCACCATCACAACAAGCCCTGATCTTGTGACTGCTGCACTTTCTAACCTGGAGGAAGAGACCGTGCCTGTCTTGCCAGGTCGTATTCCCAGTCCTGTGGTCACTCCCACTCCAACCGAGCAGGACAAGCAGTTGAGAGGGACTCCGTATGGAGAGAGGAGACTAAAAGTGGCCAAGAGGGCACTGAGAGAGGGAAAGAGCCAAAGTCTTATACTGCTGACGGGATTAGACACTGACGACAAGGATAATACACCCACTAAGGTCAGTCTTATGATACATGTAACACACACATATCTAATAAACGATGAGTTGACCATTGATGGGCACCAAATTTAAACAAGCTCAGAGACGAGCCTTATAAATTATACCATATTTAAGTAAATATTTTATGGATGATACTATTTGCTGTTAATGCAGAGTAAACACTTCCTCAAAGGTTTACTGTGAAAGTTGCCATAATTTTCACTTCCACAAATACCACCAGTACAACACAGTCATGCCATTTGATGTGCTTATGTGTTAACACAAAACTATTGATACTGTAAAATTCCAGTAAATCTTCATGCACATTAAGATTGAATGGAAAACATCTACATGGAATTCGAATTTTTGAGTTTATTTTAGAATAGAATAGAATAGAATAGAATAGAATGCCTTTATTGTCATTATACAGGATGTACAATGAGATTGGAGGGCCACTCCTGATCAGTGCCATGCAAAGAAAGTCAAACTTCCTAAATAAAAGATATATTCTAAAAATATATACAGAAAATGAAACTGCATTTAAAATATGCAGAAAAAAATGTATAAAAATATATACAGAAAATGTGTTAAAAATACAGATGAGAGAATATAACTGCATACCCACAAAGATTATTTAAACTAGAATATTCAAATTTGACTCTTATTTTTGATGGATTTTTTTTATTGATTACAAAAACACTTACTGTACAAATTGAAACCCCTCAAGTGTGTACAGACCTCTGTCTGCACACACTTGAGGGGTATTCTGTGAACACCCATTGAAGTGTCTGCTCAGTAACTCGTGAACTGTTCAGTCTACACTTGCCAAACTTCATGAGCAGATACACTATATTGCCAAAAGTATCCACTCATCTGCTTTCACACACATGTGAAGTTGAGTGACATCTCATTCTTAATCCATAGGGTTTGATATTATATCAGCCCACCCTTTGTAGTTAACAGCTTCAACTCTTCTGGGAAGGGTTTCCACAAGGTTTAGGAGTGTTTATGGGAATTTTTCACCATTTTTCCAGAAGCAGTCACCACTCTAATTCATCCCAAAGGTGTTCTGTTGGGTTGAGATCAGGTCTCTGATCTCCATTTATGGATTTTGCTTAGTTCACTGGTTTGCAGTCATGTTGGAACGCGTGGACACCGCCTGCCTCCTGGTTCTGCTGGAGGTTTCTTCCTGTTAAGAACGAGTTTTTCCTTCCCACTGTCGCCAAATGCTTGCTCATGGGGGGTTGTTTTGACTGTTGGGTTTTGTCTGTATTATTGTAGGATCTTTACCTACAATACAAAGCACCTTGAGGTGACTGTTTGTTTTGATTTGGCGCTATGCAAGTAAAATTGAATTGAATTGAATTGAACAGGAAGGGGCAATCCCCAAATTGTTCCCACAAAATTCAGAGCATGAAATGGTCCAAAACTGGACTGGTTCTTATCTAGCGCGTTTCTGCTCTACTTTTAAACACTCAAAGCACTTTATACAACATGCCTCATTCACATAAGCACTTTTTCCACAGCTAAGTGCTTTCTGTCCAACATTTACTCACATTCATACTCCGACAGTTGCACCAAGAGCAACTTGGGGTTCAATGTCTTGCCCAAAGATACTTTGGCATGCAGACTGGAGCAGACAGGGATCGAACCACCAACCTTTCGATTAGTAGGTGACTTCTCTACCTTCTGAACTACAGCCACCCTCTAAGAGTTCCTTTCACTGGAACCAAGGGGCTGAGCCCAACTCCTGTAAATCATCCCCACATCATAATCTCCCCTCCACCAAGACAAGTTCCATTCTCCTGGCAACCACCAAACCCAGACTCATCCGTCAGTTTGCCAGAACAAGAAGCAAGATTGCTCTAGATTTCAGTGGCAGTATCACGCCACTGCATTGATGCTGTGCATTGCCCTTGGCCAAGCAGCTGCATAATGGAAACCCATTCCATGAAGCTCTCTACACACTGTTCTTGAGCTGATCTGAAGGCCACGTGAAGTTTGGAGGTCTGTAGTGATTAACTCTGCAAAAAGTTGGTGACCTATGACTTCATGGCTGAGTTTCTGTCATTCCCAGTCGCTTCCACTTTGTTATAATCCCACTAACAGCTGACTGTGGAATATTTAGTAATGAGGAAATTACATGGCTGGACTTGTTGCATAGATGGCATCCTATCATGGTACCACGCTGGAATTCTCTGAGCTCCTGAGAGCGACCCATTCATTAACAAATGATTGTAGAAGCAGTCCCATGCCTCGCTGCTTGGTTTTACACACCTGTGGCCATGGATGTGATTGGAAAACCTGGATTCAATTATTTGGAAGGGTGAGTGAATACTTTTGGCAAAATAGTGTAGCTTCTGACCAAATCAAGGTTGGGTTTGTATATGGGGTCACTGGGGTCAAGACCAACATCACTGTTACTTACATTGCTCATATCTAAGAAATGGCTTGAAAGATTTTGAATCAACCTTGCATGATTATTCTCCATAGCAAGACATCATGCAGAGATTAACTCCTGGAGGTCAAGGTCAACAGTGAAAGTCACATAATAGTTAAATCTTTGTTTTTCGCGTGACTATCAACAGGGTTAATACAGTGCGTTTGGCATATTTTTCCCCACTAGGTGGTGCTCTTGTTTAACTGGAGCTTTTTTCTGTAGTCTCCTCATTAAAGAGTTATTTTTGCTTCCAGCAGAAAACAAAACTGTCTTTATTCATGTTTAAAAGTCATTCTGACACCGTGATGTGAAATTGCAGGTTTGCTGTTCTAAATGTTTATGTACTGTCTTCCAGAAACATACATCTGAGAACACATCTAGTTTTGAACAGAAGCTTCAGGTGATGTTGCACAGAATGGGTGTGGCCAAAACTCCACCTGCTGAAACCAAAATGAGCCAGGTAAAATGGGAGTGTGTGTCTGTGTGCGTGCACGTATATACACATACAAGTGTATAAACATTTTTAAGTGTAAAGAAGTCAAAGTACATTTGAATCCACACGAAAGCTGAAATTGTAAAACGCACGCCTTACCCCATTTCCTTAAATATTTGCCAAACAGAAATTATTTCTTGTTCAAATAATTTCTCATTTATTGTAACAATGTAACTCAGTTTTTCCATATTCACTGAGTCTCGTTACATGTGCATCACAGATCGCTGTGGATTGTCACAAAAACTTCACAGTTTTGTAATTAAATAGTACATCATATTTTTATGATTCAAAGAAATATGTAGATCTACAAATACTTTTAACTTTCCAGACGTTTCCATTCCTCTCTAGTAGGTTAATGGTGGCATCACTAGGAATAGCAACAGGAAGCAGCAGGAATAGCTGCTTCTCACACTTTGTAAAGCCATCAATCAGCTACATTGAAACCGTTGTTGGCCGTTTTCTGGCCCCTGGGCCACATGTTTGATACCCCTTGATACCATGTTATCTTGCAGTTATTTGTTATTTGTTTTGTTTTTTAAGGTTACGTTTTAAGACATCACTTTTAGCTGGAAGACTGAATAACAGTCTAAATTCACTATGAATGATAAAAATAATTAAAAATAAAGAAAACATATCCTGAGAACAACAATAGGAAAGAAGGCTAGAATACGAAAATGTAAACAACAAGAATAAGGAGCAAATAAGCAGAAAATAAAACAAGCTAAAATGTTAAAGTCAGCGCAGAGTCAAAGAGTCCAGATCATGACATAACCAGGAAGTTCCTTGATATTAAAATCACTTTATCAAGGGAGATCTGGCATCGGCGCCTCCAGAAGTGGAGCCTCGACTCGGCGAGTGAAAGGTTGCTGATTGAATTCCAGCTGGAGACACAATTCCCTTTTGGGGAAATCAGGAAGAGCATTCGAAGCAGCTAAAAGTAGCACTTACCTGGCTAAGAAGACATGCATTATGAAATTAAAAAAACAAAAAACGATCAAATCGAATATGGATATAAATAAAAGTAAAGCAATTTAATGTTTGCTAATGTGTGTTTTGTAGAATAAAGATGAGGAGCTGAGAAAGGCCAACTCTGATGGTAAGGACTTTTACATTCAGCATCACAGAAAATAAACGGAAATCTTTTTTTAAGGGAATTTTTCCTGTTTAATTCCTTTTCTGCATTGCAAAGTCACATTTTCAGTGCACCTAATAATTCACCTGTTTTATATCATAGTACAGAAACAACTTTTTATAAGTGTATTTTGATTTTGCTACAGACGTTGTGGAGGTGAACAGAACCTAAAATTGATGCTATGATTAGTCATAATTGTGTGAGCATCTTCAAATGTGAGTGTCTGTATTTGTGAAAAAGGTCTCCTGTGGGTCTTTGGGTTTTCGCACCAATGTTGTAATGACAGCACTTTGAATTAGTACAGCTGCCAATTTGGCTCGATAGTGTGGTGGTCACTGCTTACCTGAGTCTGGGCAGCCCTGGCTCCATCCACCGGTTGTTGAAGTGTCCTTTGATAAGATAATGAACCCAAATTACTCTAATGCGTCCATCAGTAAGCGTATGTAATAGATAAGCTATGTATACGTGTGCGTTTGTGAATGAGTCAGTGTTCCCTGTTGTCTGTATCCCAGGTGCTATCCTTGACAAACCTGAACCACCTCCCACATGCATGAAGCCCAGAACCATGTGTTTCTTTCCCATTTCTGCTTTTACGACCCGGCTCAAAAGCAGCAACATAAAGTGGAGACTGACACCAGAGATTTAAGAACAAATGGAGTTTATTTATTTTACCCCAACATGAGGATCATAAGTTGCTGCACTCAACACAAAGTAACATGTGACCAACACAAAGAGGAGCACAACAGTCAAACCAAAAGGATTACGCAGACAACTGCTACAACACAACACCAAGAGTAGCAACCAATAATCCCACCAAGTGATCTGTTGCCCCCACACAACAAAATGGTCACACACCAAGTGGTCCGATACCACAACACCACACAGGTCCTGCCATCACCTGGTCCAGCAACACTCACAAGTCATCCAACAAAAGTGGCCAAATTCTCCACAACACTGAAGGTCACCCCACAAGAATCCCCTCATCATTCGGCATCCGTGAATACTGATTTACAGAACCAGACAGGAAGCCAGAGAGGCCATTCACTGCCAAACTCCAAACCCAGGATAACCACCAAACACAATGAACTAAAACAAAGCAAAAGAACGAACGAGAAGGTTAACGCGGTTAACGCAGCTGAAACACTCCTACTAAAGCTCTGCCCAGCCACAGTCAACAGCTGGAGTAACCCAGCACCAAAAAACTGGTAAACTGGTCTCCACAAAAATATCCAAAATAGGGTCCAAATGATCCAAGAACAAGCCCCCGTTTATCTCACGACCGGCTCAAAGGCAGCAACCTAAAGTGGAGACTGACACCAGAGATTTAAGAACAAATGGGGTTTATTTTGTATCCCTTGGTGAGGACTGCTGAAACCATTGCAACCGAGCGAGCGGACGAGCAAAAAGCCGTGAGCCCTGCAAAGCTGCCCTCATACACGCCTTTATCCACACCTGATCAGGTGCAGACAATCAGCAGAGGCAACACATGACGCTGTCACTGCCACTACAGAGAGTCGGGATTGTTGCTCTGTGGGACCAATATCAGTTAGTCCACTCCTGAAAACGCTCTTCAGCTTATGAATAGTTTAGAAAATGCTTTTTTCTTAGAATTTGTTGACAATTCAAATCAGACTTATAGAATGCACCAACGATTGCCAGTCATGAATCGAAATCAACCAGTTTTCACGTGTTTGTTTTTTTTTGTTTGACGCAGTAAGTGACATTATAAATATTCTGTAGTGCGAGCTGCCTGATGTATCTGGGCCTGTGATATGAGAACACAGAGACGTCTTTATGCTTTCTGTATTTAATCTACATCCTTCTGAACATCTGCCCAAACTGTCGACACTAACCGCAACAACTGGCACTGTCCCTCTCACCCTGTTTCCCAGCTGATCCCAGGCACCCAGTTCGACCAGACCCTCTCCTTCACCCAAAGCCCACCCTCCCAGAGCGTCCCATTGGACCCCTGCCACCCAAACCTGCCATTTCAGTCAAACCTCCTCTCACCACCCTGGCTGGAGTCCCTCCATGTCTCTCCTCTGCTCCTCCTTCAAGCACCTCCGCTGAGCTGCTCGAAGGAGGAGCAGCTCATTATGGCAAGACAGAGAAGACTACAAGAGAGGTAATACATTTTATTTTTGATTTTTTTGTTGCCAGGAAGAGAATTCAGACAGTAAGGTTATTGTAGTTTCCTAAAATTAACTAAAATAAAGTATGGAAAAACACTAGGAGTCCTATATTGTTAGGAAAAAACTGTATATGAGAAACTCCTTGTTGTCTAATTATTTTTGAGCCTCTGAAAATGAGTGACTGTGTAAAAACAGCTGTTTATGCAATATTTCTGTTGAGCCCCTTTAATTAAACCTAAAGTCAATCACATCTTGATTGATTTCAAACCCCCTGTGGTGGCGTACAGAGACAAAATTACACTACATGCGTTGTTCAAATACTTGGATGGATTTAACTGTCTATGCTTATGTCCCCCATGAAACAGCAATTGTGTTATTTGTGTCACAGTTCGCTGAACATCTTCTGACCTTTTTTTCCTAGAATGGAAGCGACGAGGGTTCCCAGGGTGCAGCGTCTACTGTGTCCTCTAGGAAAGCGCTGCTTCCTTCAGTCCCTCCCTGGAGGGGTCCCGGCACACAGGACCGTGCTGAGAAAGCACAATCAGTGACAGAGGGTATGCCTGACCCGTCTCAGCATCCGAATTACAGTGGTTCTGATCCAACGCTCGGTGAGTTTTTAATGACAGATCAGCTGTAGAGTTAAGTCAGTTTAAGAGTGTGTTTGTGTGCATCTTCAGAGAGTCTTCCTAAGCCACCTCAACACATGAAGCCCCCCCCACAGCGCAGAGCAGTGTCTGTTCACGAGGATGCGTTTGCCATGACACAAGGTGAGGCTTTGCCAGTATTTGACCATGAAAAAGTCATGCTAGTAACAGTGAAAACCAAAAACTTTGAAGTGAGAAAAAAAAAAGAGTGTGATTAAAATATACAGTTTAAAAATGGCAATTCCTCAGAAACTCCCCAACCTACAACTGTATCTGCTGAATCGGTTTATCTATCGGTTCTTATTGATTGCATCGCTCCCTCCTGCCTCTAGCACATCTACAGCAGCTACAAACACCTTTGGCTTTAGCTGTGATCAGGCAGCAAATCATACTGAACTACACTGTAAACACAAACAATGTCCTTACTTAAGTCCTCGAAATTAAGTTGTGTAATATTGCTTCATTTAGTAGTTTCTACTTCTGCAATTACAGGTAGAAAGAATCATGGCAGTGTCAAAGTTTACCATACAATCTTTGATTTAGTAATTTTGTGGTCATCATTTCAGTTTTGTTGTTTAAATTTAGATTTGTGTGGCCACGAACTGTTAATAGGCCACACTGACTGAGACTCCGAGTGAATGCTCACGGTCACGTTAATAAACCAGTGTACCTGCACATGGGGTGCAGGATTGACTAAGAGCTCTGTCTCATAATACAATATAAATATTATATGCAACTTCCTTAAAACAATTGAGCCCATTCATAGGGACTGTTTCTCAATATTACTGGAGGTTCTGCTCCAGTTTATTGTAACCTCTCAAGTTGATATCACTTAATTATTGTGTGGTTGAAAATTAGAGCTTTTTGTCACTAACAAGACCAAAACAAGACCAAAGGTCCAAGTCACTGAAATAATTAGCTAACACTTGCGTTTACTAATTATTGTTTGAACCTATTTATATATTTATAGAGAACTAAGCAAATGCTATGAACCACACTTGGTAGCTTGATTTGCATAAGAAAGGAAAGTCACATATGTAAAATTTTTATAACTGTCCTGGTGGAAAGTGATAATTGTTGATTGTCTTCAATATACCTCATAGCCGCCTTTCTCATGCCTGTCTTTCTCAGAGCTGAAGGCAGTGTTACAGAGGTCCCCCATCCGTTTCCGAGGGAACCGAAGTGATCTGCCATCCTACACTGAATATCCATCCAGTGGAGAGGAAGGACAGAGAGGTCTTTATAAGTCATGCTCATAACATATCCCCCTAATTCTTTGGCTTACTTATTAATCACTCATCTTTACAGCAAGTGACATGGGAAAGCAGACTGATGAAGACAAGGGCATTCGTCAGAAGGAGGAGCAGCAGGAAAAGAGAGGAAGAATTGGATGTGGAAGCACAGTAGCTGAAACCAAGCACCCCCATCCAGGAAAGGGCGAAAGCTCAGGCTCAGGGTGTCCCTCCTCTACAGCTCAAGCTCCACATGAAGCAGATGCACCCCAGTCCTCCAGCGACAAAGCTTTACCCGCCCAAGCGAGACCTCCACCACAGACCCAACCACTGGAAAAGTCTCTAGTGATTTCCCCATCCCAGAAAAAGAGCTCCAGCACAGCCCCAGCGTTACCCCAAACTCTAGAAAAATTACTAGTCTCCCCAGCACCCCAAGAAAAGACCCTGAGCACAATCCCAGTCACATCAGGATATTCAGACGTCCCCCAAGTAAGTCCTGCACCTCACAAGAAGAAGAGCCCCAGCACAGTGCCAGCCACAGTGGATCTGAGAAACAGCATACCAGAGAGAGAGGCCATCTCTAAACATCCCACAGTGAAGGCAGAGCCATCAGAACAAAGAACTGAGCCCCCTCTGCCTGAATAGCATACACAGATTGACTTACCTGAGGAGAAAACACATACCTGGAAGAGTTAGGAAGGAGAGGTCTGTGACATCACTGAGATCTGGAACTGGGAGGGTTGCAGTGCAGCAAATAACTAGAAAATCTTTCAAAACTGGACACAAGCACCAAAATTCAGTTCAACTCAATTTAGTTTTATTTACACAGCACCAAATCACAACAAACAGTCGCCTCAAGGTGCTTTGCATTGTGGGTAAAGACCCTACAGTAATACAGAGAAATCCCAACAGTCAAAACAACCCCTTATGAGCAAGCATTTGGTGACAGTGGGAAGGAAAAACTCCCTTTTAACAGGAAGAACCCGCTGGCAGAACCAGGCTCAGGGAGTCATCTGCTGAGACCGGTTAGGGCTGAATTTGTGTGTTTGTCCTTCTGGACTTATTAATTTGAAAAATACCATTAAACAACTTGAATTTCACATTCCTGAGCTCAGGAAACCGCTATTCTGCTCCAGCCACAGTCACTGGATCGCTTTCAGAGTTTTTAGTCTTGATTTCCGTTTTCAACTATGGGGAAGTTAAATTGACAACTTACAAACTTCTCCGGTACTTTGTTTTGATTTTTCAGAAAAATCTGGTACTTTATATGGATTAATTTTGCCACAAAGAGAAACAGAACAGTTTCAAGCCTTGACTTTGTCTCAAAAAAGTGAAATTTTCATACCAGAGTCAGCGGAAAATGAAAATGGCTGCCATTTTGAATTTTCAAATGGCTTATGGGATTTCTCTAAAGACTAAGCACAAATGAGTATATGTGCCAATTCTGGTACTTGTATCCAGTTGTGAACAATTTTACTTTGAGTACTGCTAGTACTCAATCATAGAATCACTCTCATTTCAGGGGTGTTCTCTTTGACAGTGAGATCCACAGTAAGGTGCACCCAGATGGTGTGGACTTATCCTGCATGCTAGCCTCTGTACAGTTGGTACATTTATTCTATGGGGTGATTTTTTTTTAATGTGTTATATATACAGTGGAAGCCTGGGTTATTCATATGAATTTGAGTGCTGGTTTGTTATTGCAGTCTATGCTAATTCACCCCAAAGAGTTGCTGTACTGACCGTTAGCTGCAGCTAGCTGGACACATATGCACCAACCATGTATCTGCTGAGTGTGTCAGTGTGCTCATCCTCTTATCTGATGTCAAAAATGATCATGCACTTCATCTCGTTATTTTGCTGCATACTCAGTATTTTTTTGAATCACTTCCATCCTTGCATTGAATAATATGCAACCTATAGAATTCATTTTCAGTCAGCCCGTGCGCAGCTTTCAGGCTCAGTCCGAGTCTGAAATGACTTGCGTCACGTAAAATCCTCCTGTGAAATCTTTCTCATGCACTTTCCACAAAATGACATTTTTTTAAATGAGTTAACGATGCTTTTCTGAGTGTACTGCAACATCACATTTGGTTTGAATACATCAAGTCAAAGACATATTTTTAGCACCAACTTAAAATTGTTATAAAGTGGAGTACTAACCCCATGATGTAGTTTGTGGCTAGAAAACGCTGGTAGTAGATGTCTTTTCACTTTGCCTTTCTGATTTTGTCCCCATCTAGAAGGTGACTAGATTTCCAGAAACTACATTTGTACTTTATGTCTCATTGTGACAGGTTATTTAGACAGATTCATTTTTTATTATTTGGTTTTACTTATTACTCAAAATGCGTTGGGCTTTGATAGCTGTTTGACGGATGAGAATTTGTTTTTGCATTTATTTATCCCCCAGAACCAACAAATAAACAAAACAAAACAAAACAGAAAACTCGCCACATAGTGAGCAGGAGTCCGGGGAACGGCTGGTGAGGTTACCTTATGTCATAATAACCTCTGTTGGAATGTGCCGCGGGAAAAAGTAACTATTCACTAATAGCACTGAAATCCTGCAGATTAGGAGATCAAGCTCACATTGTGTACCCTTTATTTTCAGAAACATTATTTATTATCCTTCTCTCTTCCTTTGAGTAAACATCAGTTAAACTGCTCATTAGAATTGCATACGGTTATTATATTAGAAGGATGCAGCCTGTTTGTGATAATCCGGCAATTAACAGATAAATTGGCAAAAAAATTGCAAATCTGTTGCTCTCTGCTGCAAATTTATTGCCATCTACATCAGAGGTGTAGTGCAATACCAAAGCCAGGGTGTTTGGGCCAGAGTTTATAAATGGGCAAATTTTCAATACATATACATTTATTTATGAACAAGGATGCAGCGAGTTCATTTCAGTAATGACCAGCATTCCATCAAGAGCAGCGCAAAAGGTTTTACGCTCGTGTTTCTCTGAAAACAGGGAGAGAAACGAGGCGTTTCAGATCAAAACTGATCAGAACTGTCATGTGGAACGGCTCTGATAGCTTCAGATCATTTTATAAAACAAGGAACAAACGCACAACTCTTAGTTTTGCTTGCAGCAAGGGGAAACCGTCTTCTATGTCCCTCGGGACGGGCGGCTTCCCCCTTCAGCCTTTTATTCAAACGCTCACACAGACAAATGACATGAGATTACAAAGTCCTCCAGTTACAACATACAGTCAGCAGTATTCTTGTTGTATGTGTGTGTTTGTGCGTGCGTGCGTGCAAGTGGTTGCTGAGAGGTTAACGGTGCTCCACACTCAACCTCTGGGCAACCAATTGGTCACCAATTGGTTTCTTATCTTTGTGCATGTTGTTATATTTGGTTTTATAAGCATTTGAGTGCAAGCAGTGACTCCTTTGTCTCTTTCTCTTTAGACCTCAGCTGACAATGTTGGTCTGGAGGTTAATAATTTAGCAGCCATCAGCCTCGTCTCTTGCTTTTCTCCTCCCCATACAGTGCACAACGTACCCTAAAACATTTCTGCAGGACCTCAGTAGCACCCAGTGAAAATTTCTTGGCATTCTGCAATGTTGCTTTGAATTCCAAGCTTTAATTCTTAGAGTTCATCCTCCGAAAAGAAAAAAAAAATTGGGGGGATTTCCTCATGAAGAAGTATACCAAAATTCAGGGATATTAAAATCAAAAGGAAAACCGAACCCCCCCCCCCCCCCCCCCACAACCCCT
>VUQJ01013470.1:44457-61026 GCA_015108635.1 Andinoacara biseriatus
CGTAAACATGCACATACCTCGTTGGCTGTGTGCTTGCAAAAAGGAATTAAACTTAATTTCTTTCATTTGGCTTTTTCTCTCCTCTGCCCCACTGACAACAACCTTGCAACATTCCCCCTCCTGTCTTCTTCACACCCTCTTTTACACACACAACACCCTACAGCGCCTCCGGTGGTGACAGGTAGCACTGCACAGAATAAACTCAAAGGAAACATTAGCAAAATTAAATGTAAAATAAAATGTGGCAGTTGCAAAAAGGTTGCATCACAGTCTCGGGAAGTAACGTTTGAAAGGCATTTAATGTTATTCCAGCGTTTGTGGAGATTATACTACATAGTAGAACAGAAGTTTATTGTTTCCCGTGGAAGCAAAATGTCTTGGAATAAAGGAGGAATCAAACTCCTGCAAGAGTTGCTCCAGATTGATCCAGAACTTAAGCTGAAGCTCACCAATCATGATGAGAGCTGACCAAACACCAGCTCTCAGTGGAAGCTATTGTGTCCAAGCCCAAAGACAGTGCTTCAGTTCAGAGCATCTTCTCCACCTTCTTCTTAACTTTTATGAGTTATTTAAAATTACTTTATTAATCATTTATACACGGCTCAAAAAAAATAAAAGAACACTTTGAAACAACAGTAGAGCTCAGTAAGAAAAAAAAAATCATGCTTGATATCTATACTGATATTTCTAGGAACGAAAAAGATGGAAAGGAAAATGATCAACTTACAGAGGCCTGAATTCAATGTCACCCCAAAAATCAAAGAGAAAAAAATGCTGCAGTAGGCTAGTTCATTTTACTGAAATTCACAGCAGCAACTTAAAATGATACTCCATAGTTTGTACGGCCCACACACGCTCACATGCATGCCTGACAACGTCTCCTAATGAGACTACGGATGGTGTCGCCTTCCAGATCTGGACAGTCTGAGGTGCAACCTGGCAGCATCAGATGGACCGAAACTTCATGTCCCCAGAGATGATCTACTGGATTTATAACAGGTAAGCATGAAGGCCGTTCAGTGGTATCAATTCCTTCGTCGGCTGTAGCTCAGGAGGTAGAGCAGGTCACCTACCAATCGGAAGGTCGGCGGTTTGATTCCTGGCTCCTCTGGGCCACATGCCAAAGTATCCTTGGGCAAAATACTGAACCCCAAGTCGCTCTCCGACGCAAACCTTGGAGTATGAATGTGTGAATCTTAGACAATAAAAGCACTTATCTTAGATACACATGGAAGTTCTTGTATGAATGTGTGTGATTGGGTGCCAGAGGTGGACCTGCCAATTCTGGTATTCTGATTGTTTGGTCAGAGACAGTCACACTGGGGCTCTGGCAGTGCTCATCCTTGTTGCACACATGATCCCGGTCCTGCTGATGGGTTAAAGACCTTCTACGGCCCTGTGCAGCTCTCTTAGAGTAACTGCCTGTCTCCTGGAGTCTGTGCTGGGAGACAGAAAACCTTCTGGTATTGATGTGCCATCCTGGAGGGGCTGGACCACCTGAGCGACCTCTGTAGGGTCCAGGTATGGCCCAATCCAAATACACCATTAGTGAAAGAACAGTCAGAAACAATGAGGAGGGAGAACATGTCAGTGGCCTCCTCCTGTAACACCATTCAGTGGTTTTTTCATTGTGGCCCCTCTAGTGCACCTGATTCATTTCATTAACTGCAAAGCAGCTGAAACTGATTAACAACCCCCACCGATATATCACAAGTTTAACTGACTTGACTCTTTTAGATTTTTACAGTAAATACTGTCTATATTTTATACATGAAGTTTATTCCATTCAAGATTGAAAAAGCTAAGACAGGAAATACAGAGTTGAGAGAGCTGAGAGCCGAATGATGAAAAGACTGACGACAGTGATTAAACCAGTACAAGAGGAGGAAGCTCTGCAGTTGAACTCTTCAGTATGTATCTATCCTCCAAGTTTGAAGTCAATATGTTGCATGGTTACTGAGATACTGAAAGGGTGAGAGAGAGACAGACAACAGAAAAGTGCCTCCCTGCCTATCAGCAGGTGACACAACAAACTACCTGGTGATGAGGCAAAGGTGGCAAACCCTCCGGAGAGTGGCCAGTTGTATTAATGCCTCCCTTCTTTTTCCACTTAAAATTAGCACAATAATCACAACAGAATGAAGACATGATATTCCTGTGATTTAAACACATTTAATGTAGTCTTTTAAAGTTATCAGCTATACATGAACAATAGAAAAGTGCTAACAGGTGTTTTTCAGACTGCACTCTGCATAAGAATAATTCACCTTTAGTCAAAATGATAATGTCTGCACTTCATTTCACTTCTAAAAGTAAAACATCCATTATCAGAAAGAATGGGCATCTAAAAGTTATTAATTTTTTCAAAAATACAGCTAATTCCAGCATCACATATTGAACAGCTGCTCTTTGTCTTTCATACATGGATATTTTTCTGCTCTAAAGAAAGAACCGAATACACGATCGTCTCATCACAAAGAGCCGCAACGTTCTGTAAAAGTGATCCTACAAAGTTAAACTCTGAAGAACAGACAGACTAGTTTCTATTGCAAAGACGGAGCTTTTCTGCAATGGGTGTCTCGATTGTCTTGAGTAACAGTAACTGAGACGTAGATTCTGGAAAAGATATGATACTTTTGAGTTTAAATCAAATTCCATCCACGTATGGAAGTTTCGCAGGAGACCTCACAACCTCAACGAATCACTAGCAACAAATCAGCATGAACATTTCTGTCCTAGAATATGCTTTGTGACCTCACTAAGTGATAGAGTTTGTTTCAATTTAATGTTATATGGTGCAGTCATCTCACAGCACTTTACATTGTCAGGTAAAGACGATACACTATCTGACAGAAAACCCCAATAATTAGACAATCACCTACAAGCAAGCGGCAAGGGTGGTAGGAGACCCTTTCAACATCTAGCAGAACCAGGCTCAGGGAAAGACAGCAGAGGATTGGGATGTGATCAGATAGCATGTTGGATCCTAAACACACTGGTAGGAAATGCCTACTCCAAAAATCCAAGAATCACGCTTCTCCATCTGTCAATCCCATGGATGAGTCTGGGTTTGGCGGTTGCCAGGAGAACGGTACTTGTCTGACTGCATTGTGCCAAGTGGAGTTGGGCTCAGCCCCTTAGTTCCAGTGACAGTTAACTCCTAATGCATGCCAAGACATTTTGGACAATTTCACGCTCCCAACTTTGTGGGAACTTGACTGTCCTGCACAGAGTCCTGACCTCAAGCCAATAGAACCTCTTGGGATGAACCAGGACTTCTCATCCAACATTAGTGTCTGACCTCACAAATGTGCTTCTGGAAGAATGGTCAAAATTTTCTATAAACACACCTTATGGTTTAGGAGCTGACGCTGTTGTAGTTGCAAAAGGTGGACCGACTTTATGTTAAACCCTGTGGATTAAAATGAGACTCAAGTTCATGTGTGTCTGAAGGCAAATGAGCAAATACTTGGGGCAGCATCGGGGCATGCTGCTAATGAAACAATGATGGTGTCCTGGGGGATTTCCTTCCAGATCTAGACCAGGGCATCACTGAGCTTGTGGCCAGTTTGAGGTGCAACCTGGCAGCATTAGATGGACCAAAACATAATCCAGAGGTGTTCCACTGGATTTAGGTCAGGCGAGTGTAGGGGCGGGTCAATGGTAACAATTCCTTCATAGAATGTCACTCAAGTTCATGTGTGTCTGAAGGCAAATGAGCAAATACTTAGCAATATGGTATACTTCTCTGCAACTCCTCACTTCCTCCTACAGTCTCTCAGCATCCTATCATATGCTTTCTCTAGACCTGCAATGACACAGACCTTCTCTATAGCCCTCCATTAACACTCCCAAAACAAAAATCACACCTGTAGTGTTTTTTTTTTTTTTGGTATGCAGCCATACTGCTGCTCACTGATGGTCACCTCTCTCTCCTCTATCTTCACGGTATGGCTCATCAGCTGTATCCCACTGTAGTCACTATAGCTCTGCACGTCGCCCTTGTTCTTGAAAATTTCTACAAGTCCACTGCCCTCACTCCTACACATCTCCATACCTCTACAAGTATGTCACCCAGACCAACTTCCTTTCCACTCTTCATCCTCTTCATAGTCGCCTTCACTTCCTCCTTACTAATCACACTTTTTCTTTGCTAATCTCTTCCTTTACATACTTTCCTGTACTTCCTCATTTCACCACCAAGTCTCTTTGTTCTTCTTCCTCTGTCCAGAGGATACTTCAAATACCTTCTTGGCAGCTTCCCTCACCACTTCAGCTGTACGTTCCCAGACATCTAGCAACACTTCCCAACCACCTAGAGCCTTTCTCAACTCCTCCCTGATCTTCAACTTCCACCGCTTACTCCTTGCCTCTGCCTTCACTCGCTTCCCCCTCTTGATTTCCAGAGTCATCCTACAGACAACCATCCAATCCTGCCTAGCCGCATTCTCCCTGATATCTTTCCCAGATATGAATTGGTTAAAAAATCTTCTTTTCCTCTCTTTAGTGTTGTTTAATAGCTTTATAACACCACTAACCCCCTAATCAGAATGAATAAAATAGAACATAATAATACCCATGATATGTGAATTGCTAAAGTAGTCAGACAGATTTTCTAGAATTGTCATGGATGGAATCCATTTCTTCCTTCATGCTTCTGTTACTAGTTTTCATCCTCACTGTCTAAATTAGGAGGCTCTTCTGACTGGAACAAAGGATTGTGGCTCAGTTTATGCAGATCCTCTGTTGTCATCTCTCTCATTGTCCCATCCATACCGAGCTGCATGGGCTGGATAAAACGGGTCCTGCAAGGAGAAGTAAAATAACAGGCTGAAATGAAACTGTGACAGTATTAATTATTGAAAAAAATACAGCAATTTATCCACGAATGCATCCATCCATCCATCTGTCCGTCCATCCATCCATCCATCCGTCCATCCATCCATCCATCCATCCATCCATCCATCCGTCCATCCATCCATCCATCCATCCATCCATCCATCCATCCATCCATCCATCCGTCCATCCATCCATCCATCCATCCGTCCATCCATCCATCCATCCATCCATCCATCCATCCATCCATCCGTCCATCCATCCATCCATCCGTCCATTCATCCATCCATCCATCCATCCATCCGTCCATCCATCCATCCGTCCATCCGTCCATCATCCATCCATCCATCCATCCATCCATCCATCCATCCATCCATCCGTCCGTCCATCCATCCACCCTTTACAGAGTTGTGGGGATGCTGGAGCCCATCTGTGAGTCAAAAATTATAGAATTGTGTACAAAAAAGTACACAACTCAACAAAATATATTAGATTAGTCTTGTGCTTTTAACATTTTACACTGTATCATTAAATGTTTCAGTTGTGAAAAAGTTAATGTTTGTGTCTGTGTGCTTTTATTGACCTTGACAGTTTGTCAAACATGCTGACCAGCTTCATGGCTTCATATTCCTTTTGCTCTTCTGTCATTCCTTCCATAGGATTGGGCTGCTCCTCTTCTACAACTCCTGTTATTGGGTTTATTCTGGGGGAAAATGGAGAAGTATTTATAAAAACATAAATATGGATAATAAATAAATCGTCATTCATACAGAAGATAAGTTCAGATGTTTGATCATATGACTGTCCAACTGTTTCTTTGCAAACCTCTTTCTTTGAATATGTTCTTATTCTTCCTCATTCCATCACCAAGTCTCCCCGTCTTCTTTCCTCTGTCCAGAGGATGCACCAAACACCTTCCTGGCCATTCTTTCCCAGTCATCTAGCAACACTTCCCTACCACCCAGAGCCTTTCTCAACATTCTTCCTTCTTCAACTTCCACCATTTAATCCTTGCCTCTGCTTTCACTCAGGTCCTCTTCTTGATGTCCAAAGTCATCCTACAGACAACCATTCAATGCTGGCCTGCCACCACCGTCTCCAGTCTCTTTCAGATTGCACCTTCTGCATACGATGTATTCCACCTGTGTGCACTCTTATACGTCACCCTATGTTCCTCCCCCTTCTTGAAATATGTGTTCACCACAGTTATTTCCATCCTTTTTGCAAAATCCACCAGCATCTGTTCTTCCACCTTTCTCTGCTTAACACCATACCTACTCAATGCTTCCTCATCACTTCTGTTCCCTTCACCTATATGCCAATTGAAGTCTGCTCCATCCAACATCCAACATCCAACACCACCCCTTTAATGTCCAGCTTCAAGGTCACAATCCTCCTCAAGGTGTTAAAAATACAAAGTAGAATTTTTGAAAAAAAACTGCTGACATTGTGTTGTGTTGGTACTGACTGGGCTTTGGCCTCTCTGTACTCTTCTGTCTCAGAGTCTTCATCCTCGGAGTAGATCCCAGAGTCTCTGCCTCCTCTAAGCAGGCCTCTGGCAGCCAACAGACCTGCAGCGTTACCATATCCGGTGTACTTAATGAACCTTGAAACTTGACAGAGAAAATATTACTGTTAAAATGGCAGCATTCTAACACAATGACATTAGGCTCATTCGCCACTTGACCCCCTCAGAATCAGCTATGATTTGTTCAAGCATATCCAATGAACCCTTGCAAAGTTTTATCTTCGTACAATGAAAATTGCGCAGCTTACAGACCCTCGAAGTACACCGAAGTACGTTGAAATTCGGCTCTTTTTAACTTGCCTTCATTTTCCCAGCATGAATGAATCCTCATCACTTCATAAGTACAGGAAATTGCCACATGAAATTTTTATGGCTGAAATTTAGTTTTACTACAAATCAATTTTACATCAGCTCCAAGTGTTTAAGCGATCGTTTGTTTTTTTTAACAGAAAACTCTTTAAATAAAAAATCTCCATCACTTTAATCTCTATGATACAAAGTAACAGAAACAAAAATTCTTGCCTTAGATGTTTTACACATTTTCTGATAACCTGAAAAATACTGTTGGCCGCCAGTGCGACCCTTCAGCTTCCTGGCAGCAGAATCCAGAAGTACAAGTTCTAGAACACGTAATTACCAGGTCTCAGTAGATCTTAATTGGGCTGCATATGAGCCTCAGTAATTTTATTCACTAAATTACTTCAAAAGCAAATGGCATAAGTAAACACCAGTAATAAGATTATAATAAATATAAACCACTAAGGCTCCTGTCACTTCCTGTGATTGGCATTATTATGTTATTGTAGTCAGCTGCACAAGATTTTTAGTAGATGCATCTATGGTATGAATTTGAAAATCCTGGGTGACATCATTCTTGAGTTATTGCGTTCACAAAGTTGAAAGTTGGCTGCCTGCCCGGTGACAGCCTTTTTAGACCTTTTTAATTATTTTGGGTGAACTTTAAAGGGTTGTATCAGAATGCAAATACATGGCTGGTCAAAACACATAATAGCCTATGAAAGGTCTCATTTTTCCCTACATGTTGGTGCCAGGCTCACCTTCAATGATGGTGGCCACATACTGACTAGTGTTAACTTGTAGCACTATTACCGATCTTGACAGCGGCCTTATGTGCTCTGATTTTTCTTTGCAGACAACCTGGTGGGTTTCAGCTTGATTTGATCGCGTGAAGCAAAACTGTGATGGCTGCAGGGTTCCAGGAAGTACAAAAAGTCCCATCAACCTTGCCCTGCTGCCAACAACATTGTTAGACCTTTGAAAGAATTTCCATAAAGTCAGAATGTGATCACTGTATGTTTGTTGCGAACAAACCGTGCTGCAAGGTGTTTAATCATTCCTCCGATTCCATTACATAAATACTTCTGACATGGCAGATTTCTGCAATAGGTTGTCTTGTTGCACATACCCGTTTGTGAAAACACCAACTGTCCAGGTATCATATCCATGATGGCTTGGAGTGGATGCATATTCCCATTTGGATTTGGCATGGCATCACCTAAGCTTCACATGATCATGATGACAAGTTGGGAAAACCCCAAAAAGCTGACCGACAGCTGATTCTGAGAAAGTCAAGTGGGAACTTTTCTCACATTTGACTGTATGGAACGACCCGTTAACATTACGCAGCAAAATGTCAGCAACACCAAGCCAAGCTTTTAACTAGCTCATGAAAATAAAGGTTAATGCTGTTCTAGTCAGTACTAGTAGTGAGGGATGTTTGTAGCGATATGCATAATTAGTTCTTGAGGAGCTTAAACTAATCTTACTTCTTGACCTCTTTGTGGTTTTAAAGAGTCAATGTGGACTGGATTCATTTCTCAAGAGAAGGCTGAGTGATTTTAACATCACCTGTGCCACTCAGCGATCGCCTCTGTCTCATCCAAAAATGTTCATCTGAATTGCTGTCTCACCACTTTCTTTGCAGAGGACAAAGAGGAATTCAGCAGCACAGTCCTTGACGTCAGTGTCGATGTAGGTCATAAGGCGGACTATTTTGTTCCTCAGCGTATTGCCCACCTCTGGCCTGTTTTTCACATCACGTAGTGGTGGCAGCACCTAACACACAACCCACACATGTACATGAATCAAAACAGCTAAAACGTTCAGAGAGAATCTCTAAGGTGAGAACTCACTTTTGACCTGAGGAACTTCCTGGTCTCTCTGTGGATACGAGCGCTCTCCGTCAACAAGTTCAGTGATGGAAGAAGGGTCTCCTTCAGCTTATGTCCCTGAGACACAGACAAGCAAACCTTTTGTTCCAAATAATAAAGAGCACAATGTTGTTATTATTACTGGCTGATGACCCAAACTATATGAAACAGAAAAATAAGTGGTAATAAACCATAATTATCATTTTAAATGTAATCTGATTGAGCACACTCCTTTAACAAGAATAATAGTTTGGCTTTTTTAGATAGTTTGCTGCGTTTATAAAATATATATTTAAATTCAAAAGTTAACAGCAACTAGCAGATTTAATGCCAGATTCTCCGAATGATGAAGCTCATGCTCTGAATTAATTCCTGATGTTTTCAATGATTTGCTTCGGTTTACCCACAAGGAAATCTATATTATTATAGCACATTTTAACCGAGAGGCTTGGGGATTTTTCAAATGTAACAACAAATGCAACGGATTAAAGAAATATCTTTCTTAAAAAGTGTCAAAAAAAAATCAAGCTGTGGCTCACTGGGTCCCATAACCTGCATTGCGTAGCTGGAACCATTACAAAATGATTTTTTTCATGACTTTTATGTTGTGATATTTACTGTTGTGCAGTTCACTTTTTATTATATATTAACTATCAAAGATAATGAATCCACATACTCTTGTTGTAGCTCGTCTTACCCGGACAAGTCTTTTCTCCATGAATTTTAGCAGCATGCTAACAGCATCCATGTTGACACCCATGTATTCAATAGAGCCTTGCTGCACCTTGGGCATCAATAGTACATCCAAACAAGGCAGAGGGAGGTTACCCAGCAAATTTACAGTATGGCTGAGAAAAGGAAGGAGAAAGGAGTGAGAGGAGTGGCATCACAGGGGAGCAACGAGTGCATGATTCATGTAATACCTGTGACACTCTTCAGTCCGCTCCTCTCCATCTGCATGGCTCATCAGACAGTGTCTCAGTATGGCTCCCAAATGTCTGTATACAGCTGCCTCTTCCTTCACATGCACATCAGACACAAGTTGCTCACCAGTCATAGAGAGAACCTTCATCTTTATGCATTTGCTTGTAACAACAAGCCAACTCTGTACTCCTGTTGTTTCAATAAGAAAAGGTGTGTTGCACATTCAAACAGCTCTTACAGGAAATGTGACCGTTTTCGTTTGGCCTGAAATGTCTAAAGCTATAATGGATGGCTTATTATGAAATTAATTTTTAATAATTAATGGGTCCCATTGAGATTCCACTGACCTTAGTCACGGTCTGGCTTTTCCTCTATCAGCACCTACACTATTAGTTTGCTATTTAAAACAAAATGGTTAAATCTTGAAAATTTGTCCTATTCAATCTAATTTGCTTCATTACCTCATCAACTTTGCGCCTGTTTATGTCAAATGTGACGTTAAAGAGTATTTTCAGGATCTCCATAGCTAGCTCTGTCTGCTGCCGGCTCAGTGGAGGCAGCTCTTCGGCCGGGATGCCTTCCAATCCTGCTCTCGCCGTCTCCAGGGTACCAGGCCAACACAGACCCAGTGTGGCTTCCAAGTGGTTTCCTACAATTACAGACAGAATTTATCAACAACAATTTATCAGTTAGCTTTTTAAGTTAGCTTCGCAAAATCTGCTTCATCTTGTTGCTCGTTATTATTCTTTCTTTTATAAAAATCTAAATCATGTGCTGTTGAACTTTTCAGCACTGATATGTCTCTTAAGCTGCTTTTGTATTAAAAGAACTCAGTGGCCCACCAACAATCGTTTTTCAGAACCTGGACCTTATTAGTGATCGTAGGGCAAAGGTGGTAAACGGACTAGATCCTATATCGTGCTTTTCTACTGAGCACTCAAAGTGCTTTTTCATTCACCCATTCACACACTTACAAGCATTTTTTTGTGCATCTAACTGCTTTCTAGCTAACATTCACTCACACATTCACTCTCCAATGAATACAACAGGAGCAACTCGGGGTTCAGTATCTTGCCCAAGGCTACACTGGCAGGCAGACTGGAGCAGCCAGGAATCAAACCACCAACCTTCTGATTAGCAGATGACCTGCTCTACCTCCTAAGCCACAGCTTCCCCAGGTATCGCCTCATACTAACACTAGTGGCACTGACCCTAATGCAAATGCAAAGCTAGTGAAAACAGTCAGAAATAATGAGGGAAAACTATGAGGGGCTTCTACCTCTGGAACCATTCCTGTTTTGGCGGTTGTCTCATTGTTGACTGTCTAGTGCTCCTGTTGTTACCCGAGCAGCTGAAACTGATTAAGGACTTGCACCGGTAAGTATCTGTAACTGCTATGTAACACACACACACACACAATGTTGACAAAAATATCTGCTTGTCTATGAACTTGAGTAGCATGCCCATCTGCATCCATCGGATTTAATATAATGTTGGCCCACCCTTTGCAACTATAACAGCTTCAAGTGTTTCCACAAGGTTTAGGAGTGTGTTTAATCATTGTTAAAGTGAAGACACTGATGTTGCACATGTTGCTGCTCTAATTTACCCCAAAGGTGTTGATGGTCAGGACTCTGTGCAGGCCAGTCAAGTTCTCCCACACCAAACTCGCTCATCCATGTCTGCAGTGCATGTCTGCACTGCTCTAGAGTCCAGTGCTGGTGTGCTTTTCACCACTGCATCAGGTGCTTTGCATTGTGCTTGGTGATGGTAAGGCTTGGATGTAAGGCTAAGCTGCTCAGCCACTGAAACCCATTCTGCAAAGCTCTCTATGCCCTGTTCTTGAGCGAATCTGAAGGTCACATGACATGTGGAGGTCCGTAGTGATTAACTCTGCAGAAAGGTGGTGACCTCTGCGCACTATGCACCTCAGCATCCACTGACCCTGTGGCCATGGAAATGATTGGAACACCAAAATTCAATGATTTAGATGGGCGAGGGAATACTTTCGGCAGAAAATTCCCCACTTGCCCTAAGGGTGGTCTTTTTTTTTGTCCTTCAAGCTCGGGTCCCCTACCAAAGGCCTGGGAGTTTGAGGGTCCCATATCTTAGCCGTTCCTAGGACTGCGCACTTCTGGACAGAGATCTTGGATGTCGTTCCTGGAATCTGCTGGAGCCACACTCCCAGTTTGGGGGTCACTGCCCGGAGTCCAATTACCACAGCGGCCACTGTTACCTTCACCTTCCACATCCTCTCCAGCTCCTCTTGGTATTTTTCGTGTTCATTCTTCCTGATGTTGTCATGCACTGCAGACATGGATGAGCAGGTCACCTTGACTGGCCTCACAGAGAACTGACCATCAACACCTTTGGGATAAATTAGAGCTACAGCCTTCTTACTCTGCTTGTCCTGCTCTTCAGCCAGCTCACCTGTTGCCCATCTGCCACCGTCAGCCAGAATTTAAGGACCAGCTCCAGCACCCAGTCTCCGCTAGATTGTTTGCATCATTTGAGTGGCAATCTGGCTCCTTATGACCCTCCTGCAGTCTTTGTCTGCCTGCCTTCCAGTGTTTCCCACGTTATCGAAGAGCGGCTCCTTTCTCAGACTCAGATTTCCCCACGAATCCCTCACCTGAGTACTCACCACATCCACTCACCTGCCTGCCCACCCTCATGTGACCTCAGTTGCCACCGCAGAACAAACCAGTATCCCTCCCTCAGATTATCCTCCTCAACATCCCAAAGTAAGGTCTCTATCGCACCTAGTAAACTTGCCTTTGAAACTTCTCTGTGAAATCTCTGTAAATGCTAACTTTCCTCTTTCGTGCTCAGTTCTCCAGAACCTTCCTCGCTGACATCCACTCCTGTGCAAGTTTTCCCCGGGATAATAAATCAGTTGAACTGACATTACCGCCAGTTTGACAGCACAACTCACCTTTGCAGGGAATTCTGATTTCAACAATCAGGCATGTGGTTGACACACTATTTTTAGGGGTTTTGGGTCTCATGACACAGTTAATTTAGTTACCAGAGTTTTCACTCTGTGCTTTTTGGCTTGATGAAAAGTTGGAAGGGAATCAATCCGAGTGAGGGAGATAAATATATATGTATATTGTTTTTTTCCCAAATTCATCCATGCTACCATGCTAACAAAGAAACAGGCCAAACTGAGAGCTAATAGGTTACCTAGAAGACTGACACCATGGAGCTCTTGAGCCAGCTGTGCTCTCACATCCACTCTTAATGCAGTCAGCAAGAAGGTGAGGCGCAAGTCAAAGAAACGTACCTGGGGAAAAAAAGCTTATTTGGTATCAGCTGGAATATAACTCATATTCAGTAACAAAAATGCATTGAAAGCTGCATCTGCAGTACTTTTTAGACAACATAGTAAAGAAAACATCTACTTTGGAATATACAAGTTATACTCATTGTGAACACCTGTGGTCAGTATGACAAAAAAATAAAATAAATTTAGTTATATTACAAATACATTTAAAGAACAGTTTGGGAGCTTAAAGTGGGAAGTGAAGGAAAACATTAATAAAACATCCAAACTCAGGGAAATACAGGGAAGCAACACAACATATTCTTTAGGAATCTTCCTGCTTTGTTGCTACAATTCCCACAACAAATAATTCTTCATTTGGTAACTCCCACAACAGCTGTCTGACTAATGGCCTTACCTCATGGTTCCAAGTAGGATCGTGACACTGCTTCAGCCTCTCTGCCACACCTTTAATCAGCTGCAGATCTGCTGCCACCACCTGATTCATTGAATCCACACAAACATCCATCAGCCAGATTTTATAGATTATCAACAACCAAATAAAATGTGATAATCTGGGGAAGGCAAGGCACAGCAGACTGACCTGTCCGGTCTCACTGTGCAGCAGGATGTTACAGAGGGACTTGAGAGCCTCAGCAATCACTTCCTGGTCAGGATTTTCTGCAGGAGGGGAAGCTTCGTTCACCACATGACTGCAGAGTCCTGCTGTCTCTTCCTCAACTCCTCCCTCTCCCTCTTCTAGGAAGACAAACAGCAGCAGTTTTGAACTGGAGGCTGACTCAGGGAGACCCCGCACACCTGCAGCGAGTTCCCGTTCATCACACCGGTATTTAAGGGTTTGCCCTAGCCTCCTGTCTTTGCCTGTCTTCCACGGTAAAGCGTCCTCTAGCCTGTTTAATAACAGGATAACAGAATAAGTTTTCTGTTATTCACTCGTGTCTGTTTTTGTGTAAAGGAGTTCGTCGTCTCACATCTTGGATTCTCATTGGATTCATTCGTCTCTCGTGCGCTGCTGAAACTCCCTTTGCCTCTCAGCCGGCCTGCCCTCCTGGAAGAAACGTCAGAGCCAACCCAGCAGCCTGCCTCCCCCTCTGGATTATTCCACCACTTCACCTCCCTCCAGCCGCTCCTTCTGCAACCTCCCCACTCACCTATATGAACACTCAGTCCAGCAGATGACTCACCTTCCTTCTCCTTCTGCCTAGACGGATCCCTCTCTGTGCCCATAAGGATTTGGACTACCTCTCCCAGAGAGCCATTCAGCTATTAGCATTGTGTTTCTTTTTGTCCTGTTTGATAAATTTAAACCATCCCAGACCTGCCTATTTCCGTGTCTGCGTTTGGGTCCACCTTCACCTCGTCTTCGGCCTTGAGAAAGCAGAAAAAAACGTCCCTCACCAAAGTAGGCTGTTTTCTCAGGAACCTACTGCACTGCTGAAGTTTTTATTTCCATCCAAAACTCTGTTCAGCTCAGCTCTGTGTCAGTAAAATACCAGAATTATTGCTGAGAAGATGAATTATATTATACTGCCACAAGTGTTTACTCCTCTGCCTTCACACACACGTGAACTTGACTGACATCCCATTTTTAATCCATAGGGTTTAATATGATGTCGGCACACCCTTTTGCAGCTATAACAGTTTCAATTCTTCTGGGAACTCCACAAGGTTTAGGAGTGTTTATGAGTGTTTACGTTTGTGAGTTTAGACACCAATGTTGGACAAGAAGGCCTCCACTGGAATTCATACCAGGACTCTGTGCAGGCCAGTCCAGTTCTTCCACTCCAAACTCGCTCTCCCATGACTCTATGGCTCTGGTTTATGTGGTCATCCTGCTTGCAGCAAATCTCCAGAGCAGAAGAGCAGCTACTGTCACAATGTTAACAGCAGCCCCCCAAAGAGCCTCTCTGTCAAAGCAACTGAATGATAAAGTGGTTCCACCCAACTCCAACGCGCTGAATCAACTCAACAAAAAGACATCAAGTTAACCTGCAATAGTAGTTTTCTGTGGAGTAACACAAATCACTCAACCTTAAAAAAACAAAAAGCAATTTTGAGTTATTTGCGTTAGTCAGTAAATCCAACTAAACAGGATTCTTTAAAACCAACAACAGTGAGATTTCTTTCTTTTTTTTCAGTGAGTTTTGGCAGGTTTTCATTGAGTCAGTTCAACATTTCACAGTAAAATTCAGTCTTTTATTTAACACAACTGAGTGGAGCCACTTGACATATTTTTTAAGTACAGCCCCCCAAAAAAAATCAAGTATCAAAAATGAGACTGTTTTCCTGGGTGGATTTTATTTTAAAAGCTTCAAATTATACAGAAACAGTAGTTAGTAGAACCTTTGTTTCATCAATTCAGAAAATCCACAGAGTAATCAAAACAAGCTGCATCTTTAAATTCCTAATACCCAAAATATAATCTGGACAGATGGACACAAAAAGAAACCTTGGTGTACACAATAATTACCTTGGCCATCCGTGGGCTGGCTGTGGGCAGGCGTGACAGTACTGTTCACGGCTATGCCAGCATAGCGGGCAAGAGTGGACATGGCGGCGTGGTTGATGAATGGATCCAGGCAATGTTTGTCTCTGGACAGGATTCGAACGGTTTCCAGACAGGCCAGCAGGCAGGAAGGCTGCAACTCCCTGTTTAGGAAGCCGAGCACCAGCTCGCCCAGATGCTGCATTGCACAATAATTTATCAAGTTATATATTAATTCATGGAAGAACAGAATGATTCTTATAACTGATAGACTGTGAGCCATTGATCCTCATCAACAGAATAACCCAATTTGTGTGTGTGACAGTAAATAACTCTGAAACATCTGTTAAAATTAGTGGCAATTCTGGTTTGATCATATATTTTCAGAGATGCTTTAGTTGTCAGTCTGTGAACGCAGCGGAGGTTAGCGCTAGCTGAAAGCGTGCAGCTAACCAGTATGGTGGTTAGTTTGGTTCCCAACAAGTTTTACGGCTTCAAAAAAGTCTCGTGGTTGTCATAATGAACAAAATCATGAATGTTTAAGTAGAGACTACATTTATATCATCAAAGCTATCAATACATAATATAATAAGATAAACATATTTGTTTGAAGGTGCTTAAATTGTCAAGTTTCCTGTTTTTTATCTGAAGTATAAATTTCTCACATTGTTTTAAACAAACCGTAAGGTTTTGCATGTTTGTTGCACAACATAAAGTGACAAATTTATGAGCTTCTCATGTGTCATTTGATTCTTTTCAGATGAACGTTTTTATATAAATTCCTGCATCTACTTTTAAATTATAACCTCACTTTATATCAGTTATCTATCATATTTGATGTCTTACTTTAAATGGGAAAATATGGAACAAGCTCAAATTTGGTCTGCAATATCTTAGTATCCATAAAAAGACAAGTTGCAGTAAGAAAAATATTACCTAAAAAAATGGCCCATCCCATATACAGGCTCTGGTTACCCATAAATGTATTTAACTAGACAGATTTACATTTTAAACTTCAAGAGTAAAATATCAAGACTGGTCAGCCTTTGGATTAAAAATTACATCTGACAGCCAAATTTGCAGCTTCTGCAGTTTGAATTCTTCTCATTTTTCTGACTAATTTTAATGAAATTATGATCGTCTACAGACCGTCAACAAAGTGAAACTTGTGAATGGGGGGAAAAAACCCTCAATTGCTCAATTTTCACCAATATATACCAAATCAAAAGTGACTGCTGTTTGTTTTTTAGGGCGTTCACAGCAGTCTTATGATAGTGACAAAGGGTGTTTGATGACATACTGTGTTTTGTGAATGAATAAAAGTGTTCTGATGTCAGTG
>VUQJ01013472.1:3974-24540 GCA_015108635.1 Andinoacara biseriatus
CCCACAAGAAAAAAAAAAAAAAACACAAACCCCCCCCCCCCCCCAGGGATCAGCTTGATTCCTGCTTGCTCATTATTTGATTATTAAATTAAATTTATTTAATGTGTCACATATTAAAGATGAAGAACGAGCCTTCCTTTATGAGAAGAACTGTTGATCCAAGAAATTCTGATGGTGTTACTGAGTCACTTGGTGATTGTGGTGCCCCCGATAGACAACTACAAATTCAATTCAGTTCTAAAGGTAGCACATTACCATGCTAATAGGGTCATAATTTAGTACTTTAGCATGCATACGTTTGCTATGTAAGGCTAATCAGCTGTCATAATTACCTTGATGTTTTCTCTTTTGAGAAGCTTGAGCTCCTTAAAAGAAGTGATCTGAAAGAGAGAGAGAGGAAAACACCAGAGAAAATTTCCAGGGTTTGATTGAATGATGAGCTGGGATAAGCTCCAGCTCTACACTCTAATATGGCTCAGCGTACACGGCGTAAGAGTTACAGGAAATACACTTTATCAGTTTCTGTCTAATCCTCTAAATGCCAGCTTAAAGATCCTTTAAAACTACACAGTGGCGCTGCCCTTTTGCCGGATAACCTCTGTTTGACATCATCAGCAGAATTAGAAAAAAGTCTGACCTTTTCCATGACCTGCTCTTTTACGTTGTTGGAGAAACAGTCAACGCTGTGTCTGACAGCTTTAGACTCCACAGACTCCCTGAAAGCAAACACACCGAATGAAATGATGCCATCTGCAACCAGAACCATCACCTTTGCCCACCAGCCAACTTGCACTTTTTATCCATGCATGTCCTGACTCAACCTTTGACCTTTTGGACAGAAAACATCATCACTTCAACATTTTTATCCTAAGAGATATTTGGCCAAAAACATCCAGTGACTTCAACCTTTATGCACCAAAATTAAATTAAATTTGAACAGATGTCTTTTAAGGTGCTCCAGAGACTGGGACAGACATAACCTGAAAACACAACAGCACAGCTGCTGTCAGTGTAAAGGTGTTCATTAAAATGAATACACAGCAGTGATTACTATGACGAGAGGTCACAGACATCAGGGAACTGGAATTTTGGAATTTTACCTGTACTGCTCACAGAAATCAAGGAAGGAATCCAGCACCACCTCTAACTCTGTTTCTACATGTTGGCCCCGTTTCTTCCTCCTCTGTTTGCCTGTGCTGGCCTGTCCCCGGTCTCCAGACGCATTGCCTTCAAGGGGAATAAATTCCATTATTTAATCACTGTGAACACTAGCGTGGAATGAAAAATGTTCCCAGTGGTGGAGGTGAAGAACTGGTTCTACCTCAGTTCTTTTTCATGAAGCCCTGCAGTCGCAGATCTCAGAAACAAAGGTTTTAGGTGGTAAGAACTAAATTTGTGGGCTGCTTCTGTAGTACTTTGCAAAAGTCTTGAGCCATCCCGCATTTATGTATAGTTTGCTTCAAGCTGATCTGAAGGTTTGATCTCAGAACCTTCGTGCAGTAAAGCAGCAGCGCTAACCACAGCAGCATCCCGACCTCATGGCAGCTGCATTCACTTGTTTCTGCCACCTCGTGGTGAAAGTTTGAACAACGTTTTCCTTTCAAAATTCTGATTATGAATACACTTACTGGACAATTCATTAGGTACACCACGCTTCATATGTTCAACGAGGTGCTGGAAACGTTCCTCAGAGATAGTGACAAACAGCATGTTGAAGAAACCAGTTTCACATGATTTCTGGTTTGGCACTGCCTCAGAGGAAAAAGGCTAATGAGCACAAAGAGAGCCTTAGGTTTATTTCATATACAGTGATGATGATGATGATGATGAAGAATTAACTTTAGACAAAGCTTTCGTGAGGAGCTGCTTTTTGATTTAATTTCTTCCAAATCTGACAATATTTTTATACTTTCATAATTCCATCACTTTGGTGATCTCCAGCACTACACCACTGATATGCAGCACCAAACCATGACTGAGCTTCCACTGTGTTTCACAGATGGCTGCGGACTGGTGCACTCCTCTTCTGACGACAATTCAAACCAAAAATTTCAAATGTGGCTTCATCACTCACTGATTTTCAGTCCAGTTCTTGTGTAATTTGGCATTCCTCATCCTTTTGTCCCTGTTTCCCTTCTTTAAGAATGGCTTCTTGGCAGCCACATTTTCACTGAGACCATTTCTGAGGAAGCTTCAGTGAGCAGTAGACGGACCAGCAGAAGGACTAGATGGATCTCTCAGGTCCTGTGTCCCATCTTTGCCTTTCTTATGAACATGACCTTCAGATACTGTTTATCTGCTGTAGATAGTTTTTTTTTTTTAAGACTTGCCACTTATTCTTTACACTTTTCTAAAATTTTCAAGTAGGCACAGCCTATCATGCAGAGATATGCCAAGTTTTTGGCTAACAGCTCTTTGGGAATCACATTGTTGGTCCAAATATAGTATTTTATGGCTGTCAGACCGTTATCTTTGGCATTATTTAGAGATTCGACTAAAGAAATGGGAACAAATTATGTTTTTGTGGCAGGCTGCTAACAAAGTGCCTAAAGATGTCACTTAAAATTGGTTCATAGCTCAGTTGTCTGTTATGGTCATCCCTTGAGTTAGGGGCCTTTTTTATGCTTGACTGATTTACAGGTCAGTGTTAAGCAACTTAACAAACCAACAACAACAACAACAACAACCCAAACATTCCTCTGAAAATGGATTGGAGTTAAAAAGCGACCAATGTCCAAAGAAAAACTTCAGAAATCCTCGAGAACTATTGTTCCAAAAGCACTACAGAAATGAGCATATAAAAGTGATAACTGACATTAACTTTTTCTCTGTTGCTCTTACCTGATGAAGACTTCCTAGCTTTGGACTTATCAACCAAAGACTTTTTAGTTCTTCCCAAACTATGCATCCTGGCCTTCTTTGGACTTGGAATCTGAGGGAGTAACATTAAGAAAAAGATGCTAAGTTAGACTGTAGCCCACAATCCTATCACTGCTGGGCTGCTGGCCAAAACTCTGTGTTAATGCCAGTTCATACCCAGCTGGTGTCTTCATCCACCTCCTCTTCATCAGAAGACAAGACTCTCCTGTGCCTCTGTGGGGCAGGACCAGAGTCCTGGAAGGATGCAATGTCTCTGTTTTATCTTAAATGCTTTTTCACTTATGAACACACCTCTGTGCTATGAGACCTTGTTACTGGAGACACAATATTCACTTCCTCACCTGTGGCTGTCTGTCATTGGATTTTCCACTACCAGAGTCACTTCTTCTCTTCTTGTCCTCCGTCCTTTGCTGATCATTCAAGAGCCTTGTGGGACACACACACACACACACACACACACACACACACACACACGCACGCACACACACACACACACACACACACACAGTGAAGTTTAACAAGTCACTGTCAGAGCTAATAGTCCTTGTGGTTATGTTCTAGCATATGACCTTTATCTGAAGACGCCAGAATCAAATGTTTGAAAACCTGAAGTAAAAAAAAAAAGAAAAAAAGAAAATCCAGCTGGGGAGAGGGCGGGCCGGGCTGTGCTTACACTGCTGCCCGTAGACCCTAATTCAGATATGTGGTAGAAAAGAGTCTCAAACTTTGTGAGGTTTTGTGTGTGTCATCACATCTCTGTGAATGGTATGTCTTTGTACTGGGCCTCACCTGGCAGTGGCGGGGTTCTTCCCAACCAATTGCTGCTGCCTGGCACTGGAGGCAGGGTGACTGACCTTTGTGGTGATGGATTTACATGCCTCCGCATGTAATTCTGCTCTTTCATCTTCTGTTGCTTCCTTCTCAGGCCTGTTCAGTGCACACAGAGGTTTAATAAAAAAGCTACATATATTCACATCACAATAAACTAGCAAGTGTACAGGAACTACAGCAAATCTTTAAATTTACCTGGTTTTGACTTTCTCTCCAGCACGCCTCCTGCCCCCATTTATCTTCTTCTCGTCCTCCTCATTCTCCTGACCTCCCTCTGCCTTCTTCCTCTTCACAGCAGCTCCACGCTTTATACCAGTGACCTTTCCTGTCTTGGGAAAGTCCGTTCTTCCTGCCTTTTCTTGGCTCATCTGTTTCTCCTCACTCACATTTAGATCTTCCTCCATGGCTGTACTGTGCAGAGGGTTGCCTGAGCAACGCAAGAATTACCTGGTCAGCAAAAGTTAATTAAGAAGCAGAACATATAAGAGAGCGAGAGAGAGAGAAGATCAGTGGTCTTATGACTCACCATAATTTAGCTGTAATCCTGCCAGGAAACTTGCTTTGTCTATAGAAGACAGGTTGGGAGAATCCATTTGATCAAAAGAAGACGCTTTCTGCGTCTGTGTAAAATCAGGAGGAATAAAAGTCTGAGTAGGCAGTTTAAAGTTGCCCAAAACAAGGTGTAATAACACATGATTACAGGTTTTCCTGATACAAACAGTACAGCAGACAGAAGAATGACCCATTCACTAGTCATGGGTGAACTTACTTCAGTCTCCTTTGGAGGCGCTGTTGGCACCCTGGTTCCCCATCGCTTTTTAGCACTGCACAAACAAGAGGACAGGGACACAAGAAGGTGATGCTTCATATCATCTGGCTCTGGATCCTGGGTTTGTTGAAGAAGATCCGCCTACCACCCTGCTTAGATAATCCTCAGGCTATGATGGAATTGTTATTTTTGTTTCGGATGCTGCTTAACTGAGTGATGTGACCCAGGCGTAGCTGTATGGCTGCTTTGAAAACAGCTGGTTGAATTCTCTCATTTCTAAGGGAAGCTGCTTCAATGCTTCCTTTATTACCTCTTTTTGGAGAGGATACACAGAACTATCCTTTCTGACAGGAGAGAAGATAATGCTGTCCCACACCATCCAACAGTTCAACACAATCAATATAACTGATACACGACTTACATGTTTTCCAATGCATGCTATGATCAGCTGATTAGCTTTGAACCTTCAGGCTATGTTAAACCTGCACATGAAATATGAACATTGCACAGCTGTGATAAAATGTGCTTCCTATCAAGATGTCGCCGTTTGTGAAGAATGTAGATATAAAAAACAGACTTAATGAGATCTAAAAGTTTAGGGTTTTCTTTTTAGGTTTACCACATTTAGTTTAAGCACTGCTGCACTGGTAGCGTTAAACATTATCAGCAGCTCTTTTTATTTTAGTCACAGATGTTGAAAGCCTTAAAGGCAGGAGTTACACTGGATCATTTCTGCAGTAGAAAAAAAAAATGAGTGGACAGGATGGGCAACTAATCTCAACATGACAAACACTGAATTTACAGGACCTCTGCCCCCTTTCTTTCAGTCCAAAGGTGCCAACAAAGTGATATTTTTCTGTTCTCTGCAATATCACCTACAGGGCAGGGAAAAGTATCTTTGTAGTACATCTTCAGAACATTGTAGTTTCAACACATCAACCATCATATATGCATGATGTGCAGTACAGGAGCTCTACAGAGGACTGTTGTCTCCATTCCTGTTCACCTAGTATGCCTCAGACTATCAGCACAACTCTGCGCCACACCACCTGCACAAATACTATGATGATTCTGCAGAGGTTTGGATGGGCAGGAGGAGTACAGAGGACCTGTGGATGATTCTGTGAAGTGGTTTGGAAGGAACCGTGCTTCTGAATGTGAATAACCCCGAGAGATGGTGATCGACTTCAGAAGGAAGAGGGTGGAAGGATGCAAGTACCTGGGTGCCCACATCGAGAACAGGCTGAACTTAGACTGTATGCAGAAAGCAGGCTCTGGCTCTGTAACAGTTATCCATCACTGGATAATCCTGACCACCATCTGCACCACTTAAAGGACAGGAAACGAAGCACCTTCTCTAACACACTGATTGAGCTCTGCTGCCACAAGGACTGATGCAGGAAACCTTTCACCCCATATCCTATCACCCTATGACCCTCTATAATACAATATATGTCTTACAGATAACGATCTGCCAAATAATTATAATAATAATTCATCGTGATTCATAAATTAATTCATAAAAGATTTTCCAACACGAGATAAGCCTTTTTTTTCCCCTCACACACAGGCTAACAGCAGAGGGTCGGCGATAACGCTTCTTTACCCAAACACAGTGTGTATGCTCAAGTATGGTTTCCACTGCTGAAATGTTTATAAGTTCAAATTCACAGCGCTCACCTCATTACGAGCAACTTTGGATATGACAAGTTTGGAAACGATTCATCGACGGAGCTCAAACAGCTTCCCGCTGCTCCCGCAAAACAGTTCAAGTTCCGGACTGTACCATTCAAGACGCGCAGGGGTGGAAGATACGATTTTCAAAAATACCGAAAATATCCAAGTGAGGGGTTATTTTGATGAAATTACTGCAATTGTGGCTTCATTTTTCCATAATGTTGTCTGAATGCTATATACTTAAAGTGACTGTATTAAATGAATAATTTTATAGAAACTATCGGCCCCGGAGCTCTAACTTTTAACTTCCTGTAGTTTTACGGAAAGCGAAAGAGTTCATTACGCTCAGCCTGACAAATCCTGTTAAGGAAACGCAATAATAAACATAAATCTGATGTGCGTTTTAAACAATAAAATATCCCTCTGAGTGACGATAACAGCAAAAATTGAATATATTTTTAAGTTTTTTGCAGAACTGAAGTAAAAATAGACATTACACTGAGTCTTTGATACTTTTAATCAAATATTCTACAAAATGTGACATTTAAACAATTATAACAGTCAAAAAATTATATTTTCCTTTGTTATCTAAATATTGAATAATAAAAATAAAGATTCCTTTAGCAAATCTCTTCCCTTCCCGAACCCACTATAAATTAAACATTAACATTTTCCCTATATCCGAAATGTTCCTCATCCACTTCATTCCCTGTGTACAGGAAGCTTTCATTTGATTATTTTATGTGCTGACAGATTACAGGTTCTAACTGTAACAAAATGCATTCATGGAAAAGATTCAGGACCCAGTGGAAACAATTCTGCTGTTAAAAAAGTAAACTCTGAAACAAAATCTTGACATCAGTGAAGCGTTCTGTGTGAAGCTGCTCGCGTTTCAAAGGATTCCTGTAAACCTCAGAAAAAAAGAACCATAAAAAACAGCGTGCGTTATGCATCTTTTTGTTGAGGTCCTGAGATTTCTGATGTGACAAAGGTGAAGAACTTCAAATAAAAGCAGCTTTAGAATCAGCTCTGAATCCCTTAAAAGTGGCATTATATCCTGTTCCTGTTGTTTGGTCATGAGGATAAACAGAGTCTTGCAGGATTTGCGATTAGAGAGGTCATTTCAGGGTTTGTGCTGTTACGACCGTGTCAACAATGCCCCTTTCAGGTGTTTATGCCCATAAAATCTGAGTTCACTTACTGAGTCAATAAGCACCATTGTGTATGAAGGCTAGCAAGCTAGCTAGTTTTAGTTAAGCCTGAGAATGAAAAGATAAACTGTTTTGTAGTTCAGGCCCAGGATGAAGGTCTCTGGGGCCTCATTCATTTGTTTTAACTGCACAATTCAGCTCGTACTCCTCTTTATTTTTTTCCCTTTTCATTTAATCTAAAACACTGTTAGAGAAGCTGTCATCTGTTCTTCCATTCTGTTCTCCACTCCTCCTTCTACTTTTTCATCCCAGCGTACAGCTCATCAATCTGGGATCTGAAGTACTGCCGCAGTTCGTTCCTCTTGGCCTTCATCGTTGGAGTGAGCAGGTCGTTCTCGATGGAGAACAGCTCGGTGTGGATGTAGATGGCCTTCACCTAAAGGTCAGACGTGGGCAAATTGTGTTAGTGACAATGATAATATTGCTTCTAATGCTCAAAGGAAAAACATTACAATGTGTACAGAACTACTTAGAGACGTAAAAAAAATAAACTCTAATTGAGTGCTGTACCTGCTCAAAGGACTTGAGGTCTCCTTCCCTGCCCAGCCGCAGCATGTCGTCCATGATGGCTGATTTGACTTCCTATACAGAGGACAATGAAAACAAATACTTACAAATATGACAATAAGATACGACTCATTTCCAGCATGCCATTAATATTCTAATATGTCTTTACAAAGTCACCTACAAACTGACTAATAAAGCTGTACTAGTCAGATAGGGGTAGTGTAAGTATTACTCAAGATAAACTGTAGAGCACAGGATGTACTGCTCCACATTCTCAATCTAATAACGTCTTACATCTGTCTTTAGAGATCCCTGAATTGCTGACAGTGCATTTTGTGTCTTTAGGATATAGCAGGGTATGCTTTAGGGTAAGTCCACATGATGACGAGCATGAGAAATATTCTCACTCGTCACATCTGGTTTGAAAATCCCGAGATGGGGTGTAGTCTTCCAGGTTTTCTGAAGGTCTTTCCAAGTTTCCTTAATTTTCATGCCCTTTTACCTGACTGTTTACAGAGGAATGTTTTTTGAGCCACTAAACACGGCCCTATGAATCATTCAAGCATAAAAAGGCACTGAACTCAAAGATGAACCAGTGTTGTGTCTACACGTAAAAATGAGCCAAAAATGTTGCATATCTCAGCATGGTGTGCAGTGTCCTTAAAAACACTGAGGAAACAGGACAAGTGGAGGGCAAAAGTAGAAGCGGCAGCTCTAAAAAAGAAAAATCTACAGTGTGAACGGTTTCTGAAAGTCATGTCCTTAAGAAATGGGAAATTAGGCAAACACCTGATGCGGGACCTGATAGATGTCATTGTTTGGGACTGCATATCTGCCAGTGGTGTCAGCTTCATTTTTTAAGCATGACAATGACCCCAAACACACTGCAAGTGCAGTAAAAACATACCTGGATGAAAAACACACAACTGAACAAGATCATCATGGATTGGCCTCCCCAGAGCCCAGACCTCAACATTACTGAGGCAGTGTGTGATCTTTTTGACAGAGAACAGAACAAAAGGCAGCCAGCATCCAAAGTAGAGAACGTCCTTCAAGAAGCCTGGAGACTGGTTAAAGAAACTACAAGAAAGCTGCCTGAGAGAGTTCAGACTGTGTTGAAGAATACAGTTTTTTCTCACTACGTCATTTTCAGGGAAGAACATGTAAGCTTTCTGAATCCATTACCGCTCTGCCACACAGTTCATGGTAGCTGCCTTGCAATCCCAGCGTCCTCTTGGTCCAGTCAGATAGGAAGTCAGGGTCAGGAACCACCACTGCCACCAGACACGCCTGGAGGTAAACATGTACATGGATCTAATTCAAAGTGGATTTTGTTCATAACACATAGTTTCAGAGAAAACTGAATGGTGTGGATTTAGTATGTTAGTCAATGGCAGTAAGAGCTCCTATAACTCCCCCACCATGTCCTCCGCCTACCTGCAAACTGTCTCCATGCACAAAGACCTGTGCCACTGCATCACTCCTTATGTAGATGATCTCAATCTTCTCAGGAGCAATGTACTCGCCCTGTGCCAGCTTAAAGATGTGCTTCTTCCTGTCCATGATCGTCAGCGTGCCATTCTGTGAACACACACACACTGAATTCAGGTCTGGCCGTATAAATGTATTAAGCTTAATGTAATGAACAGATGAATCCTGCATAAACCTACCGGAAGCCACTTCCCAATGTCTCCCGTGTGAACCCACCCATCTGCATCGATAGTCTCTGCTGTCTTCTCTGGGTCATTTAGATAGCCTTGGAACACGTTGGCACCCTTCACGCACACCTGGAAACCAGCACATACACAAATAAGTATAACTGACACAAGTATGGACAAAACAGTATGTGCTGATGTGTTTGTTTTCTAGTTTTACCTCTCCCTCTCCATTCACAGCCAGATAGTTCATCTCAGGTACATCCACCAGTTTAATTATGTTACAGGGCAGAGGGGGTCCAACGTGACCTGATGACATGAAATCCGTTTGAGGTCTTCTTAAGATCAGTAATCATTTCATCACTTTTACATTTGATGTTTAATGTAAAATGCAAAAAAACTAAGATAAGTTGGGTTGGTTAAGTTTGGCAACTTTATTATGTGCTACCTGCAGTCCAGTCTCCAGGCAGGGTCACTGTGCAGCCAGCAGTGCACTCTGTTTGTCCATAGCCTTCACAGAACTGTGACAGAGCATAAACCAGGATTATATTATGATTTTAAATGCTACTACAAACAGAACTATGCAACATAGAATTATGGAAGGAGGATAAAGTGGATCACTTCAGATTTCTGCTACATTGCTAAGATGTCTAGGGCTGCAGCTATCAATTATTTTAATAATCAAGTATTCTATCAATTTTTCCATTGATTAATAGAGTGATCGGATAAGAAATTTTTTATTAATGAACAATTCTAACTATTCAAAAGAGAAAAAAGACAGGTCTCACACAATGAACTCACTGATTTCTTTTAGAAAATTCAGTATTTGAGTAGTTTAACTCCATACAGTAAGTCAAAAGAACTATCCTCTCAGTGCATTTGTATGTATGTTAAATCAGCCTTTTAAAGAATGTTTAAGCATCTTAAATTAAACAAACTAAACAAATCACAAAAATAATTAACATTAATGTTAAATCAAGTTAAACATACAACTAAAATGAGCCATAAATCAAACAAGTCTCTCTTCCTGTAAGGCCTTACATTATTATGAGGCTCCACTGTGAGGCAAAAATATTAAATGCTGACAGTGTGTGTCAGTGCATTGAGTGAGAGTGTGTGTCTGTTTACGTGTGTTAGTGAATGAATATGTGCCTGTAAGGCTCTGATGTTTCCTGCTGCAGAACACAGACACTCTGATGGGGTGGATGTTGCTGGAACACGCTGAGAGGACTTTTCCAGTTTTCCCAGGGTTGGATAGCGAGCTGGATTTGTTTTCCATCATGAAAGCAGATTCTCCTTGTTGAACAGAGGATGCTCTCCAAAATACATCAAGTCCTTCTCCACTGTCTGATTTAGCCACTGCTTCTCATCCTGGTGCCGGAGTCTGATGATGATCTTTGTATATTTGTGAGGAATGATGCAGGACCCATGACATTCATTGTCTTCTGCTGTCCTGGAGGCCCCACTGTCACTTTTATTGGATTCCCTTGCTTCCCTTTTAGCAGCAAGTGCCATAGTCTGTACTATGCTTCATCAACTGGAAAGAGCTTGAGTTTTCTCAGCAGCAATTAGGACCATGTTTGGATATTCAGGTTTAAACACGAGTAATGTGTGCTATCTTGCTGTAGTCTGTTCAGGCACATGAGCCTGGAAGGACAGTTCTGGTGAGGTCTAAAAAGCTGAATTTGGTATGAACGTCTTAAGGATTTGCACAAGTTATGGAAGCACAGAGAACATTGTAACATATTGCAGCCCACTCAGGAACACTGTAGCCCCCCCAAATGGCTCAAGGCTCAGTTCCTCAAATACGGTGTTTTCCTCTGCAGCCACTGCTGGGTCAGACCATCACAGCCCACCTTTGTTACAGCAGCCTGGATATAAGTACTATTCCAGCAAGTACTTGCATCTTGGATCAGGATGTGCTGTGGTGTACCCAATTGCAGATGCTTATCCTTTAGCATAGTGCAGACCAACTTGCTCTTTTGAAAATGTTTGACAAAGCACCTGGGGGCAGCCACACATTTGGAGTAGATTAGTGGTTCTTCAGAGCACTCTGTACAACCAGATTTAGGGTGTGACATGCACATTTCACTGATGCCCACACATGCTTTTCAGCCAAAATCTTCACTAGTGCTGCGACATTAGCACCATCATTGTGAACAGCTTTTACTTTCTGTGGTGGGATGTTGAATTTGGCGATAACAAGCCACAGCTATGTGTCTTCATTTCCCAATCCTCCCCAATAAAGTGGCAAGCCACCCCCAGATTTGCAACTGAGCAGTACATGATCATGTGGATTAAATGGAGCATCGAAGCAAGATTTTTTTTCATAATGTTTGTTATGTTTTTCATAGTGTTTGATACCACTAATGGTGATCAAACAAAACAGAATAACAGTGGGGCAAAGGTTAAATTCAGCACATGTGTGTGTGTGTTACCTGACAGCCTAGTGCAACTCTGAGGAAGGAGAAAACAACCGGAGATATGGGAGCAGCTCCTGTTATCATGAGACGCACACAGCCTCCAAGGCTGGCCTGTAGAGGGCACCACATTACCTTTTTTACTTCCCAAGTGGTATCTCAAAGAAATTAAGTCACTGTTGTTTAAAATATTATAATGTATATATTCCTGGACATTAGCACTTAACTGCAAAGTGACATAACAGCAGTTGACATGATAGTAATATAATGAAAAATGTGCTGGCTCTGTATACCTGGACCTTATGGAAGATGAGCTGATCCCATATACTGTCTCTCCTAATGATGCCTTTCATGAGCTCTGAATGTTTCCTCCTGAAGGCAAATCCCAGGAGCCAGCGCTTCCAGGGGGAGTTGGCATAACCAAATATCTACACAAGAAGGCTTATCAGAATTAATCAGAGCAACATCATCATTATGATTTGTGCTGCATTTATGCAAAACCAGCAGAGACAGACATCTTCGCTCAATCCCACAAATGAGCAGAAAGCTGAAATTTCTCCGCACCTTATCATATATTCTGTTTAGGAGTCGTGGGACCACAGGTAACACAGTAGGCTTCAATGACTTCAGGTCATCTGACAGCCAACGGATATCTCCCTGGAAAAAACCAATCCTGGCTCCGTGCAGTAACATCACTCCCTGTCAGATGGGGTAAGGAAAATTCAGGAGAACGTTATTTAAGACAGTCTGACACACCAGGCTGGAAGGAATCCTCAGCTATTTTTAACAAAAGGTGTCTACAGGAACTGTAGGAACATACCTGCACGACTCTCTCAAACATATGGGCCAGAGGAAGATAGGATAAATGGACATCACTGGGAAGCATTGGGCAGGTGGTCTAAAACAAACACATACAGGGAGGAATACAAACACACAGAGGAGGACACAAGGACAAACATACATGCACAAAGACAGGAAGGGAAAGCATTAACGTTTGCACCTCCACCACCCACACCAGCATGTGGGTCAGAGGCAGAAAAGACATCTTCTGAGGAGGTCTGAGCTTATCAAAGCCCCTCACAAGTTGTCTTTTCTCACCGTTTCCCTTCAGTTTTCTTCCTTTCCTTCTCAGGCAATTCCTAAAGCTACGTACACACGGGACACATGCCACGAGAAAGCAACAAGAGACCACGTGGGACCTGTGATAAACTCTTCTTAACTTCGAGGCGAGCAACTGAAGAGACTACCAATGAGAGTGAAGAATACCGCTGACTGACATGTGACCTGCTTCCAGTGTGTGAACCAAAGACTTTCCATAAGTACAGCAGCACCTCACCTCTGTAATTTTGATGACAGATGAGCAGTTGGATACGATGTTCCCATGTGTCAACATCGCTCCCTTTGGTTTTCCTGAAAATGCACACAAGGTAAATACTTTACATGCTAATGCAAATCACACTGGCACACGTTACTGTGGGTCTGTGCATGTGTCACCTGTTGTTCCACTGGTGAAGCAGATGATTGCCACGTCCTCAGGTTGTGGAGGCTGAAGAGAAGAGGGTAAAAATGGATCAAGCAGTGTTACATAATGGACCACATCATCATCAGGAACTCTAACAGTATTTACATACCTGTGGCTTCTGGTGGTTGGCCTTCCCTAAAGCCTGTGCAACAACAAAAGCAGGTTAACAAACAGATTACAGATGGAATGAAGCAACAAAAGAAAATGATAAAGAGGATAAAAAGCAGCTGCAAGTGAGACAGCACAACAGGAAAAGTATGCAGAAAAAGTAACCATCCAAGAAATAACAACTCAGAGTGACAATAAGGAAATAAATCAAAAAGAAGTGAGGACATCAAACAAGAAAAAAGAAAAAGAAAATAAAGGTTAAGAAGAAAGATAAAAGATAAATGGGGAAAAACTATCCAAACCTACCCGGCCCTGTGTGAAAGAGTAATTGCCCCCTAAACCTAATAACCTATTTGTCCACCCAATCAAGTGTTTGTGATAACTGGCAACAAGTCTTTCACATCATTGTGGAGACATTTTGACCCACTCCTGGTTGTTTTAATTCAGCCACAGTGGAGGTTTTTCCAGCATGAACAGCCTGTTTAAGGTCATGCCAAATCGTCGCTATCTGATTTAAGTCCAGACTTTGACTAGATCACTTTAAAATCTTCATTTTCTTTTTGTTTTTTTTGATTCATTCAGAGGTGGACTTGCTGGTGTTTCAGCTCACTGTTCTACTGCATAACCCCAGCGTGCTTGATGGTTGGACATTCTCCTTCAGGATTTTCTGGTGGAGATCTGAATTCATGGTTCCATCAGTTACAGCAAGTCGTCCTGAAGCAGCAAAGCAGCCCCAGACCATCACACACAGGACTATATTTGTGACAAATATACAAGCAACTAAGAAATCAGGAAGGAGGCAAATATTTTAAATGGAAATAAGCAAAGAAAAAAGAAGGCGGAAACTGTTGAGGGGAAAAGAATGAAGAATATTTTTAAGGTAAAAGTAGAACAATGAAACAAACGTATACAGAAGACAAAGAACTGAAGACAAAGTAAAAATCTGCCTACTGACTATCATCTCCTGCAGGCTGAGGATCTGGATTCCAGCCTGCTGCCCCTTTTCGATCAGGCTGGCGCCGGGGGTCTCCATGAGAACGATGGTTTTCACACTGTGTTTTGTGTCGTTAATGCAATCCAGCACTAGATTGACTTTATCCGTCACATCGCACACTATAGTTGATAGAGAAGCTGCAGAAACAAATTGCAAGTAGGTCAACAGCAGGACTTGTTCAGCAAAGCCTCTGTCAAAGAGATGTATTCAAGTCAGTGCTGCTCTGATTTACCTTTGTCTATAATATAGGCAATGGCCTCAGTTCCCAGGGTGTCATACAGAGGGACTGGCACCAGAGAATAGGTGTAACATGCCAGCTCACTGATGGTCCACTGCACACACAAAAACATTTCAACAGCTAGTTTACAAATATATGTAAATGCACTGCCATCAAAAACCTGCACATTTGACCAGGTTAATGTTGGTGCTGAAGTTACTAAGTAGTGCAGGTGCTCGCTAAAGTCAAAGATTAGAAGTCATCTAAAAACCTTAAAGTGTGTGAATGTGATGTGTACCTCTGGTCTGTTCTGTGAGAAAATGCCAATGTGGGGGTCGGTGCTCTTGCTGTTTCCTTTGTGAAGAAATGCAGAACCCAGATTTGCTGCTTGCTCAATTACCTAATGCAAGCACGCATGCACACACACACGCACACACACACACAAAACCACAGCACCTGTTAATGATGAACTGACAAACGGCAACATGAACTGAACCTTGTTCAGCTTTAATTTATGAGGCAGTAAGTACTTTTTCATCTAACTATGGTCACATCTGGCTCAAAAAGGGGAGGGGGAGGATTTTCAGTACTGTTGACAGGATGAAATGATACATTTACAGAGGGAATGTCACTGGCTCCTGGCTCCATGTGTGAAAAAAAAAAGAAAGACCAAAAAGAGACGAGGTCACCTTTCTGACCATTATCTTGTAAACAACTGTTTGGACTGACTGCAAATTTTAGCCGTCACCTTGACGAGATGGAGGCTATAATGTTTACACGGGATGAGCTGGTCTTGGTAACTCTTACCTCTCTGTAGGACATCCATTTATAAGGCTGCTTAGGCTTCCTGGAGCCGAGACAGGGACCGTTATCTGGATGATGGAAAGAGGAGAATTAGCACGTGAGAGCAACCCAATGCCATAAATTCATACATTCACTTCATACATACCCCTATTAGAGATAAACTCTGTGAAAGTCAAACAAAGGTAAACATCTCTCTAAGCAGAGGGTAATCTGGTTTACTGCAGTGGTTTGGACAATTTAAATTCCAGATAAAATAAACACTGTCAATAACAAAGCTATCAGGCTGCTTAACTACTGTATCTGCCTTCTGGCAGTAAGAGCGAGTACAGGATTATATTATTGACAAAAGCAGCCTCCAGGGATGAAAAATGAAGCCGACACAGAAGTGCAGAAGACTGCAGTTTATCTGATGGCTGCTTGACACTGACAATCCACATACAGGATAAATAAATTCAACCACATGAACAACACATTTACAGCTACTGGGATCAACACTTGTAGCTAAATCCTCTTATCATGACATCTGTGCCACTCAGTGACATGGATACTTAAAAGTCATAAACGATGGGGATTGGTCACTTTAACTGACAGCAGCAACAACCACAACATGGTAGCGTTTACAGTTGACACATATGCCGCTAATGTGAAAAAGGCACATCAGTGATAATCCATGTCAACCACTTCCCCTTTTCAGGCTGTTCCGAAATGTAAATTCACGGCTGGCTCCAAAAACAAGTCTGTTCCTACAGGCTCCCATGTCTAAATGCTCAGCTTTAAAGCAATAAAACAGGTGTTTAAAGCCTAATATAAAAACAGATGTGGTCTCTAAAGCTACAGGGGTATTGCTACTTTGACTTGGAGACGGGTAACAGTTTGTCTGGTTATGTCAGCTGTTCTGTCACCATTACTATAGAGCTGTACTTACACAGTAAAAACGCCGCACTCAGGATCATATTGTATTATTTGTGACTTACTGGACACTCTGGCACCTCTGAGGAAGAATTCATACAACGTTGTGGCATCATCACAGACATGTGTCAAGGGATCGTCACTGGTCAGCAGAACTGATCGGCGAGCAAAATCTCCACCCTGACGAATGAAAATGAAGCATATTATGAATGCAGCAATGGCTGGAGTAGTTGGAAAGTGTTCCTAGTAAGACTTCCGTCAAAAAAATCTTGATTTTCTTTCTTTTCCACACATGCTAGAGAATAAATGATAGTAAGTAATTTGTGGGTCACCTCATTAATCAACATAACGATCCTGTATTCATAGTCTGCACACGTTCAGTCGCGTGACTTTGACACTTGAATTGAACTTACTGGAACCTCAGCCGACTGCATCTGGAGGTCACAGACTGGCGGGAGGGCCTTGGGTCGTGTTGCCAGGTAGTAGGTTGTTGCAGCAGCCACGGCCCCGATGCTGACTAACACAGGGATGGAGACATTCCTCATGTACTGGCTGACATCCAGATCCAACAGCTTCTGAATGAACTCCTGGTTCAGCATGATATTTTGATGAGGTGCTTTTAATAACAGTGACTGCTCTGCTAGTCCTAATTTAATGTGGCGTTAGTCCTGGGGTGTGGTTATATGAAGGAGTTTGCAGCCAGGAGTTGACCTAGAAAAAGCAAAAGAAGAGAGCTTGTTATTTCGTTTGCTTGAATCTTTTTAATCCAGAGTTTAAGGAGGTTTATTATTTTTTTAACCACCAAATTATGTCTGGCTTTTTGTGTTAAGACTGCTCTGGGATGAGTTAAATATTTCCAAAACTGTAATAAGTAGTCATAAAGGCTAAGCACTTTGCCTTACAGAAATGCAGGGCTGTTCCCTTGACTTTGAATATCAGGATGGCGCCTTGCTGTATTGTTTACCTGGTTATACCAGTTCAGTTTAGCCTAATATTAGCAGCATGCTAAAATTGTTCAACACAAAGCACATAGTGTGTAGTAAAGGCTGAAGAAAATGCCTTTTACTTTCACAGGTACTTGGTAGGGCAACACAGAGGTGCAGTGTTAGTACTACTGCCCCATAGCAAGAAGCTCCGAGGTTCAAATCCACCAGCTGCTGGGCCCTTTCTGTTTTGGTGTCTCTCAAGGTACTTCGGCTTCCTCACATGCATTCGATTGGATTAATTGGACATTCTAAACTGGTCATAGGTGTCTGTAGCTCTGTTAGCCCTGTGATAGACTGGCAACCTGTCCATGGTGTACCCCACCTTTTGCCCTATGTCAGCTGAGATAGACCTCATCGAATTTCATTGTAACATCATAGTGGCCGAAAGAATAGTGCCTCCAATGGCGGCCATAGGTGACCAATTTCAAGGTAACCTGTTTAATGGTTGTTGTAATATTAGGGTCTGGATTGAATTGGTGGAGTGCTACCCAAAGAAAGCCACAGTGATGTTGTAACTAAAGGGCTCATTTTCTCTCGTTGTCATTAATCTGATATCAGGCATTGTACATATTTCCATATTTAAGATGTTGAAACTGTTATTATCCTGGGGTTTGGCCCAGCACTCTCCCTAATTTCCAAATGTGTGTTTAAGCCCTCAGTTTTTCTCTGTTCTTTGTCACGTCCTCATGTATGTTCCTCCTGGTTATTGTTTTTTCCCTTTTTCTACCAGGCTTGTTATTTTGCCTTTTGCACAGCTTTGGTTGAGATTAGGATTCTGAGTTTTGTATCCTGTGAGAGGTTTTCAGCATTAAAGCTGCCTCAAAATTTAGTTTTGTCTCATGCATTCTGCATTTGGGTCCAACCCCACACAGCCACATATGACAGAAACACATCTTTCACATTTCCATTTATTCTTATTTTTTTTCAGTTACTTTTTCTATAAGACAAAATGTGGTTTAATAAGAAACAACTGAAGTTAAAGTTAGAGGGAAATACATCCTCTAAGAAAATCAGCTTCATAAGGATGGAGCTAGTGGGATTTGATCTCATTTGACTGGCGCTAACCAAATGAGATGAAAACAGTTAATGCCTTCACAACAGATGTTATCACTGGAGATGGACCCGTGCATCTGCTGCTATATCAGGCTGTAGCTAAATGGAAATGGAACACAACAGTCATCTCTCTCTACACGCAGACTGTCGTGATGACAGATACTGTTTGCTGATTACAACCAAATTTTCATTACAAAGACCAAATGAAAGACTGCTGCTTTTCCCGTAAAGTAACAGCAGGTGAAACTGGTCTGCTGTGGCTCATATTACACTATAACTGGATCATATATCATACTGTAGATTTAACAGACTCCCACAGGTATCAGATGTAATGATCTCATTTTATTCCAGTGTTGGTGTTTAATAGGTGGGGAATGAGTTCTCGGTGTTGGAACAAACACACAGTTAAGGTGGTAGACTAGAAAGGCTGCTTAAAAATAAACAGATTAACAAGTGTGATATTTTCATGCGCTCTAGACTCTAGAAAACACAGACGAGACTTATCACATCAACACCAAATTAAATCGTGGTCTTGATTTCACATCTCGCTCCAGGTCTGAAAAGGGAAGCCACTGCAAGTTCCTTTAACCTGCTTTCTTACTAGCAGGAAGCAACTCCTGTGGTTGCCAAAGAAAACAAATAAAAAATACAATAAAAAATCAGATCATATGGAAGCGTGAGAAAATGGCCCTACTTCAAACAATTATTACCTCAGTTGGTCAGATGCTTTCACATGCTTTCACATGCTTTAACAAAATACCCCACTCATAAATGTAAACACTATTGTTTATCTTTCACAATCAGAAATAAAACACCAGTGAAATTATAGAGTGCTCATTTCTTTGCACGTGGGTAAAATAATGAATTCAACCTATTCACTACATGCAGTGGGGAAATAAGTATTTGATACACTGTCGATTTTGCACGTTCTCCCACCTACAAAGAATGGAGAGGTCTGTAATTTTTATCGTAGGTACAAGTCAACTGTGAGAGAAAGAATCTGAAAAAAAAGATCCAGAAAATCACATTGTATGATTTTTAAATAATTAACTTGCATTTTATTGCATGAAATAAGTATATGATCACCTACCAACCAGCAAGCATTCTGGCTCTCACAGACCTGTTAATTTTTCTTTAAAAAGTCCTTCTGTTCTGCACTAATTACCTGTTTGAACTCCTTACCTATATAAAAGACACCTGTCCACACTCTCAATCAATCAACCTCTCCACCATGCCCAAGACCCAAGAGCTGTCTAAGGACACCAGGGACAAAACTGTACACCTGCACAAGGCTGGGATGGCCTTAGGCAAGCATCTTTGTGAGAAGGCAACAACTGTTGGCGCCATGGAAGAAACACAAGATGACTGTCAATCTTCCTCGGTCTGGGGTTCCATGCAAGATCTTACCACGTGGGGTAAGGATGATTCTGAGAAAGGTCAGGAATCATCCCAGAACTACACGGGGGGACCTGGTCAATGACCTGAAGAGAGCTGGGACCACAGTCTCAGAGATGACCATTAGTAACACACTATGCCATCATGGATTAAAATCCCGCAGGTCACGCAAGGTCCCTCTGCTCACACCAGCAAATGCCCAAGGTCATGTGATCAGATGAGACCAAAATAGAGCTTTTTGGTACCAACTCCACTTGCCATGTTTGGAGGAAGAAGTAGGATGAGTACAACTTCAAGAACACTGTCCCAACCATGAAGCATGGGGGTGGAAACATCATACTTTGGGGGTGGCTTTCTGCAAAGGGGACAGGACGACTGCACCGTATTGAAGGGAGGACAGATGGAGTCATGTATTGCGAGTGTGCAATAATTATTTAAACAAAATTAGGCGTGTGCATAAGTTTGGGCACCCTTGTCATTTTATTGATTTGAATACGTTTATCACTAATTATTGGAACAGAAAATTTGTTTTGTAAGCTCATTGACCCTTGACCTACATACACAGGTGAATCCAATTATGAGAAAGGGTTAAGGTGGCCAACTGCAAGTGTTTCTCCTCTTTGAATCT
>VUQJ01013474.1:6662-28850 GCA_015108635.1 Andinoacara biseriatus
ACATATCTTTTCAAATGGCTGATGTTTTTAAATTGCATTATCTTAAGAGGGTGCACTTGAGTAGCCACTACATCCATTAATAAGGAAAAAGGGGGGCTGTGCACTTTCAGTGATGTAGAAAACTCAGCATTTCAAGTGGTGTTCAATGACCATACTTAAACTGTGCACGGTGTTTATGCTACTTCCACAATGCTGACAGCTTTTAAAAGGGAAGTTAAACTAGTGTTACACACCGCACACTCGTAAGGATTTCTGAAGCTTTTACAGTGTGAGGTTGATTGAATTAAATATGAGGATTAGAATTTGTCAGCCAAAGGGAATATTTGATCGTTTGTTCACTTGTGTATTTACACACAAATTAGGATTAATTATTATAAGAAAGCCCAACATTACCATTCCCTTTGGGGTTTAGTAAAAGACGAGCGTAATCGAATTGTCAGTGTGCTAATTAGGTGTCACAAATAAGTGAAATTTCTGAGGGTTAATGTTTAATAAAACAACATACCGGATTAAAATAAATGATAAATGCAATCATTTAACAGAGCACAGCGGTGATCAGTAAAAATCAATGTGACAGAAGGTGGGAGATTGAGATGTGTATGTGTTTATAAAAATGAAAGCGAAAAGGAAAGAAAGTGTAACATCAAATATTCAAAGATCGCAGCTTCGTCAGCAACATGAATGTAACTTTTTCAGATATCTATCTGTTGCTATAAATGTGAAACTTGCTGTTTAACCAGGTATATAACAGTATAGTGCATATACATATTACCGCCTGATAATATACAGTAACATTTCCTGTACGGCATGTATTCGTTACTCTTTAGCACAACATGAGGTTTACTTTTTTAATCATATTTGAGATTATAATCATCAGACTCCCCTATTGCTAGAAGCGTTACTTGAATAAAAGCAACTACCAAACGGGCCATGACCAGTATTTACTGCTACAAATCAAGAATTTCATTTAAAAGACAACAAGGCAGAAATGTTATTTAGTGAGTTAGATTTTGTTACTCTTTCAGTGGAGCTCGCTCAGCTATTTTCCCTGTTACCAGGATTATTGCTAAATTTTGTTTTATATGTAAAACACGAGAGCGATATCACTCTTATTGTCTAACCTTGCGCCGGCATTTGCTCTTATTTCAATGCGCTGAGTGTGTCAGGCAACTTAACTGTGTTACTGAGATATTGTCAAAAATCCTTACACTTTATTTTATATCTAGGGTCATCTTAGGGTTGAATTTCTTTCATTTGTTTGCACATTGTACATATTTTTTGTTTGACATTTGTAAATTGTGCGCTTCTTTTTTGGAAAGATATTTTAGCTAAGAATGCAAAAAAAATAAAATAAAAAATGCTAACACTGGGAAATATGACAGTAAAATAGGTTTTTGAACTGGAAGTGAATGTAATTTCAAATTTTATTGTTATTTTATTGGTCCTTCTTATTTCCTTGGTGGATTCTGTGATACATAAAAACTGTTGTTTTGTAACTCAGCTGTTCTCAAGTGTTTGTGACAGACAGTCAGACATTACAATACCTCATTTTCCATGCATTTCCATCTGTAATATTATGCCCACTAGCGCCTGTATAGTTCAATTTAAGAAGAAGGAGTTAAATAAAAGGAAGACAGAGCGCAGCGATGACCTCCGTACCTCTCAGCTATTAGGATGAAAACGCCACTTCTTAATTTTATTCAGCATAAAGGCAAATCTGAAGAGGAAAAAAAGGCTCCGTGTGGAGCTACAAAGACTTTTCAGCTATAAGCTTTCTCCATAAACTACACATGTATTGTAGCACTGAAGTTGCATCCGAGAAGCATTTTTGTATAGCTGTTTAAAAGTTTCATTTGAAAAGCATACTTCCTTCAGAAGAAAGCCTGGGTTTCACTTTTCAATAAACAAACTCATTTATCGGCATCCCATGTGTGTAATTGTTCCTTTCTCATCTCAAAGTGAAACAGCTTTAAAGTGTGTGTTTGTGTGTCAGGGAATGTTTCGTTCTGAATTCTCCTTTATTTATCAGTAAAAAAATCATAGTCAAACACAATAAATCAAACAGGAAATATCTGAGGGCATTCTGTGAGATCAATGCCACATACAATGCCACTTATTTTTTTGCACTTCCTCTTTCTGTAAGTCATGTTCTCCTGACCTCTCTCTTTGACTGTAGGCAGCAATAATGTTTCAAGTCATCAAGGCTTTTCCTGTTCTTACTGTAAGGATTTTCAACACTTTAAGAGTGTCTCTGTCAGTGCCAAGCTCCCACTGGTCCAGTCGAATTATAGTGCACCCCCCCCCTTTTTTTTTCTTTTTTTCTTTTTGTACTTATGGAATTTAAGAGTTTTATTTTATTAAGATGGGTTAGACTTCAATGCCAAGCTTTGATAAGTTTAAGGCAGTGATGAAGGAATTCATCACTGCCTTGTACTCAAGTACAAGTAGCAATACCACTTTACAGTAGGGGTAAAAAAAAAATAATATGAATTCATGCATGGCTTTGCTGTATGTGTGAAAAAGAACCATTGCAAACCCCTGTAAATACATGCATTTGGTAATGTATCCTGTGCTTTATTCCAAGAGCAGCACATTATTTAATGCAACAGCTAAACTATTTCAATCAACATAATTCATGTGCTATTAATCATGCTCAGGGCTTCTTTATCATCAAAGGACAAGCTAGACCCCGAGTAGTACTGGTGTTCTATATACACTCACCTCACTTCATCAAGTGAAGGCAAGTTACATTTTGCTAGTAGCAGGTTGGACCCCCTTTTTTCCTTCAGAACTGCCTTAAGGCTTTGTGTCACAGATTCAACAAAGTGCTGGAAACATTGCTCAGATATTTTGGTCCATATTGACATGATCACACAGCTGCTGCAGATTTGTCAGCTGCACATCCATGATGTGCATTGGCTGCTCCGCCACATCCCAAAGGTGCTCTGCTGGCTTGAGATATGGTGACTGTGGAGGCCATTTGAGTGCAGTGAACTCACTGTCATGTTCAAGAAACCAGTTTGCGATGATTTGAGCTTTGTGACATGGCATCTGAAAAATGTGTATGCCACTCATAAAAAGGGATGTGCATGGTCAGTAACAATGATAGGCTGTGGTGTTGGTACTAATGGACCCAAAAATTTCCCCCACACTGTTACACCATTGGCAGACTGAACCTTTGACAAAAGCCAGGATAGATCCATGCTTTCATGTTGTTAACCCCAAATTCTGACCATCTGAATGTTGCAGGACAAATCAAGACTCAACAGACCAGGGAATGTTTTCCCAATCTTCTCTAGTCAACATTTGTTGAGCCTGTCCTGTTCTTAGTTGACAGGAGTGGCACACGGTGTGGTCTTCTGCCGCTTTAGCGCATCTACCTTGATGTGTTGTGTGTTTAGAGATGTTTATCTGTATAGCTTGATTTTAACAAGTGGTTATTTGAGTTACTGTTGCCTCCCTATTGGCTCAAAGCAGTCTGGGAATTCTTCTCTGACCTCTGGCATCAACAAGGCATTTTCACCCAGCAAACTGCCTCTCAAACTGAAACTGCTCCTGCTCAAAGTCACTAGACTTTGCTAAAACAAACAACGATTTTACCTCCCATAACCTGCTGTTCCCCCAATTGGTTAGTTTGTTTTTGCGAATGATATTTTAGCACATTAATTCTTAATTTTTAAGAAGAGCACATAGCAAGCCCATGTCGTCCAAGTTAAAATAAGTTTGGGTTTTTTTGGAATCTGGTGGGTTTAATGAGAGAAACATAATTAATAATATATCATAAAGGGTTATAAATGCAATAAAATGTTGTAAAATTTAGAATTGTAACATCAATTGGGGAGATACTTTTACCTATGATATTTTAATTTTGCCTCTGTGTTTGTAATTGTAATTTACTCTTGCTCATTATGGAGTAATATATCTGTAGTGGTAGAGTAAGGAACCTGAACACTTCATTCACTACTGTACATATTATTGTATCGTCCATTATTATAAAATCAATAATCATTTTACTGTTTTAGTAGGTGAAATAGTTATATATTAACAGTATGACACATTTTATAAGATTCCTGTAAGTGCTTGAATAAGCATGTAAAACTCTGCATTTTGTACAGAATTTGTAGTTGTCACACAGTAGCAGTCAGTCATATGTAGTTATGAAAATACTCAAGTGAAGTATATCAGATTTGTAAATAAATAGGGAGCTTTACAACACACTGAGGTCAATAGATTATAGCTCCTGATGTGCTTAAAGATTTATTTATTACTAGTGAAGTTTCTGCTTTTATAGGCATTACAGCATTGTTGTAAGTGCCACAATTAGTAGAAGTTGATTTATGAACAAGGTTATCTGAATATTGTTATGAGGTCACAACGATGTGTGACATTCCTTGTGACCTCATGGATGATGTTGCACAAGACCCCAATAATGAGACTACCCTTCACTCGAAGGACTTCAAACCCTGCGCTGCACCTAATCAGGTCCTCAGCAATATACAAGCCAGTTTTGAAGAATTTTGAGTGAACAATTGTCAGCATAGAATCACGCCACACATGCACATACAGAGATTCCTTCATTTATTATGAATCTATTATTAATTTAATATATCTGAAATGCGTGCTTGAATAAATCATTTGCTCTTATAATGAATCTGAAGGTTTAAGATGTTCAGTTTTATAAAATATTTTCATTTGGCTTCTTCACAGTCATTTGAAGTCTTTTTTTTTTAAACTTATGTAACAATGCTTGGTGATTCTTTTTCTACTCCTGAACCTAAAACCCGACACTTTATCACTTTTAATTTCTTTCGCTATCACTTCCCTCCTCGCTTCTTAATTTTCACATCTTTGACCAACACAGTCTGTTTTCAGTAGGAGGAACTGGCCTTCCAATGTGTCATATGGTAAGGTCAATGTGGGTTGAATATTATAAATAGAAAAGATCAGACTAAGGGGGCTCGAAGGAAGAAAAAAAAGAGGAAGAGAGGAGGATGTGGGAAACAAAGAAGAGCATGACGAAAGAAAGCGAGGTGGTAGACACATACATGGAGATGAGAAAGAAGATACACAACATGACACAGATGCAGAGAGAGACGGAGAGGGAAGAGGAAATGTCTATTTTTACCAGTGGTTATTACAGAGAAAGAGGGAATGTGATATGCCTCTGCATTAGGCCAAAGAGGAGGAGGATTTTGGCTCATACAGGCAGATTCATGTGGACATTTATCTGACTGCAGCATAGAGTGAATTTTATCTAATGTAATCATCTCCCTCTTTCTCTTAAGTTTATTCACCATACGCTCTCTGTCTCAATGTGTGTTATTTGTATCCCCATTGTTTCTTTTTAAAATACTGTAGCAGTTTTAGCCTCAATAGCTTGAGTGCTGTTGGCCCTTTATTGCCAACATCATGAAAAACTTTCAAGTGCATGAAAACTTCATCTCTTGGGTAAAGCTTATAATAATAATGATCATTAAAATAATATTATCGAGATGTGCTGACATAGTGTTGAATTTCAGGGCCATTATAAATAATCAGGTTTGTTTTGCAAATGTCTGTATGATTGCCAGTGATTTTAACCAAAGCAAAAATGTGAATCATACAAAAAAATGACAAAAATAAATATAGAAAAGCAGCAGTAAATAAGGCAGGGTGACAGACTTTTTTCTATTTAATTAGGCTGTTTTCTGTTGACTCAATCTTCGCATGCAGTGGAGTCCACAATTATTCATACCCCTCTCACTGTTTGCATGTTTTGTGAAGCAAAACCTTAATCAACTTCTCTGCCAAAGCAGTGGCTCACAGTCACCACTGTCCAGCCCAAAGGTGTTCTGTGGGGTTGAGGTCAGGACTGTCCATGACTTTATTGATCTGGCTTTGTGCACTGGTGCGCAGTCATGTTGGAACAGGAAGGGGCCATCCCCAAACTGTTCCAACAAAGTTGGGAGCATGAAATTGTCCAAAGTGTCTTGGTATGCTGAAGCATCAAGAGTTCCTTTCACTGGAATGATTGGGGTGAGCCCAACTCCTGAAAAACAACCCTACGTCTACCAAACTTTACACTTGGTGCAGTACAGTCAGAGAAGTACCGTTCTCCTGGCAACCACCGAACCCAGACTCATCCATCAGATTACCAGATGGAGAAGTGTCACTCCAGAGAACACATCTGCACTCCACTCCACTAGAGTCCAGTGGTGGCATGCTTTCACACCACTGCATCCAACACTTTGCATTGCGCTTGGTGATGTAAGGCTTGGATGCAATTGCCTATCACTTTGTGGCTGAGTTGCTGTCATTCCCAATCACTTCCACTTTGTTATAATACAGCTAACAGTTGACTGTGGAATATTTGGTAGCAAGGACATTTTACAACTGGACTTGTTGCACAGGCGGTATTGTATCTAGGTACCAAGCTGGAATTCACTCCTGAGAGCGACCCATTCTTTCACAAATGTTTGTAGAAGCAGTCTGCATGCATAGGTGCTTGGTTTATACACCCGTGGTCATGGAAGTGTTTGGAACACCTCAATTCAGTGATTTGGATGGGTGGGTGAATACCTTTGGCATTATTACATTTATATGAGAATAAGGTAAGGTAAGAATAATACAAAAAGGCAGTGTTCATAATTTTTTAGACCCTTCAACTTTCTTTTTTGGAAATACACATTTTCCTAGAAACATCACAATTACTTCAGTATAGTTCAGTTTTAACTGAAAATGTTAAATTCCTAGACCATGATTCTAAAATCTGTAGTTTTAATTGTCTTTGGGACTACAAAAGCAAGACAAGCTGCTTGCATATCAGTCAAATCTCAGCCAAGATCAAGGAGAAGGAGCTCACCAACAACCTGAAGTCAGGCATTGTGACTCTCCATAAGGAGGGCGAAGGCTACAAACACTAAGGATATTCTGAGTATTAACAATTATGAGTACTTTGGCAGAAAAATTAGGTTGAGATTAAGGTTTAGCTTCACAAATATACAACCAGGGAGAGGGAATATGGATAAATTTGGGTTTAATTGTATTTAAGTACAAAGACACCAGTTTAGATGGCAAAGTAAGCAACAATCAGATGCAGCGATGGGCGAGATCCTTCAAAAGGTCCAGTGTAATTGAGCTGCGCGAGACTAAATTATAACTTTTCCAGATGACATCTGCCCTACATTAAATCAGTGAGTAAAACTCTGTGAAATAACCTTTTTTTTATGTAGAACCTCACTGCTCAGAGAAAAAAGGGGACTGAAAAAGACCCCACATTTTCTCCTGTGTTTTTTTTCCCATCTTTCCACTAACCACTCAGTGAATCTGCAGCTCCTCTTTCCTTACCCATTAAACTTCCTCCCTTATGTCCTCTGTCTGTCTCTCTCCACCTCATCGCTTCATCCCTCTTCCTCTTGGATCGATAGATTACTTCCTGTGTTCAGCAGGGTGACAGCACAGTTTAGAGACCATGGGGTTCATGTTACCAATCATCTGTGTGTGTGTGTGTGTGTGTGTGTGTGTGTTTGCACATGTTGTGAAAGGTTTAAGGGGTCACAGAGGCATGTGGTATCAACAGCCCTATCAGTCACCCTGAGGCCTGAGTGACTGATCCACAGCTTCTGTGAAACATCCAGAGAGGGAGAGTGAGGTTTGCATATAATCATTTCTTGGCTTTTTTATGATTTGATTCAATATTTTTGATGAGCCTGCAAATTATCAAAATGACGCCTAGCATTTGTGGTGTGAAACTGTATAGACTATTACAAATATGAAGCTGTTTTTGCTGCTGGAGCATGATCTGTGGTCAGAGGATAGTTGGAGTAAATGTATGAAAAGGCTCTATGGAAGAAAAAAGCGTAATGCTTTCCTGCTCAACCCGATCATTTGGCCAACTTTTGCTTCATATCTAGGCTGTCCATCACTACCTCTCAAGTTTTTCTGAACCCCATACTTCATCTAGTGTTAAACTCTGACCTCACTGACTGCTGCCAGTCATTTCAAATCATGAAATCCACCATTATCTGCAGACAACTGTTCCCGCTGTTCCTCTCAAGGCATATGACAACCAGGCTGTTTTAACACACTGACTGACAGCCCCTGATGTCCTTAAATCCTATAACAGTCTCTGTACATCTATCGCCCTGGGCAGCATGCAGCAGTAAATGGCTTCAGTTTGTCTGAGGTGTACCCAGAGAGCGCAGGAGAGATCAATGCAGTCACTCACTGTCATCGTTTTAACTCAGCTACAGTCTAGACTTGTCATAAGACTCCTTCTCCACTCAAGCTCCCAAATTCTCGGGCTCCCACCACAACGCTGGTGTCACTGCAGCAATGTAAAGAACATAACATACTGTCCACATGCTGTGTAACATTACATCTGACTCACAATCACTGGTGTGAAGTATGTGCAGCACTGCCATCACTATTTCTCTTGCAGTAACTACAATAACTGAGTTTCTGCTGAATGCTTCAGGGCTGCATTTTGGCTGAATTACAGTTGATTTAATTTATGGCACCATTTTCCTGCTACACTCAGTCCTGCCTGCAAAGAGGGAATGAGTATCAGCTGCATTTCTCCTCTGGAAATTAGAAAACTGTAGCAATAAGAGGGGAATGCAAAACTTCAACACTTTGCCTATATTCTATGCATCACTTAAGTTTCCAATATTCCCTAGATACCTAAAGTGGAGAGATTTGTTTTTTAACTTTCTTGACAAGTTCCTTTAATGGGGGTGTGACGACAGAACACATCTGCTCCGTTTCACCAAGCATCTGATTTCCAGCACTTAACGTAAACCTCTAATGAAGCAGGCTGTGAGGATTGGCGATCATTAATTTAACACTGTCAATATTCATGAGCTGTACTCTGATTGGACGACTAAAAAAGCCTAACCTCCTTTGACAGAAACAGCTGTTTAACCAGATGCAGGGCCATTTGTAGACATACTCAAATTTGATCAGGAATTAGATAAACAACTCTGAATCACACTTGGTGGCAAACCAGCGTGTCTTTTTAAAAATCTTAGTGTTTCGAGCATTAAAAAGTAATGAGCACACCTTTGGTATCACCACTGGTAACAGTAACTTTGCACTCATTGAGTTAATCATCTGTGAAAGGTGTGTTTTAGACGAAACAGTCAATCAAGGCTAACGTGAAGCCACACTTGGGCACAAATTCAGCTTGAGAGAATCAATTTGTGGCAGACTTGTGTAAGTGGATGCTGAACATGATTCAGCAAAAAATGTGTTCTCATCACAGGGTTTTCTAAACACTTACAATATGAATGTACCAGAAGAAGCAATAAACAAAACAACCAAACAAAAAAACCCCAACAAGACTGACACCAACGACAAAAAAAAGAAGTGATGTTCTTTGTGAATTTTAAAGGTCAGCTTAATGTTGAAGCTGAGAATCAAGCTAGAGAGAAATCACTGACTTTGTAATTATTCCAAAATTGGTTGCAGTTGACCTAGAGGGCACTCATGAGATAAAATCATGATGAACTGCGCTATAGGCCCCATTCATTACGCTTTACAAACAAGAAGTGGGATTTTTTTTTTTTTAAACTTGGGCTGCCAGTCTATTGCAAGGCTAACGCAGTGAGACAGATAACCATTCAGGCTCACTTTCACACTTGTGGCCAATTTCACTTTGGACTGTGAGAGAAGCGGGTACTTGGAGAATATGCAAACTCCAAACAGAAAGGTCCCAGCTGTCCAGGTGATGCTTCTAACCACTGAAACCAACCACAGAAAAGAAAAAAAAAATCTTTTTTCCCATTTCCAAAAGAAGACAAAGTTGCTGAATTATGCCATCTAAAAAATTTTGTACTGTAAGCTTATATGAGAGTTCACAGTTCACTTTAATTTCAACCTACAGTGCGGCACTAACCCTAGGTTCATTCTCCTGTTGTGTTGCTGTGCTTCCAGATCCAGGCGTTTGTTGCAGTTAGCATCACAATTGTAACACATCCAATCACAGCCAAAGCTACTCACTGCAGTGAGACTCAAGTTCCTAAAAATCAAACCTCTGTTGATACTCTTGAATGTAACCATATTCACTTTAGTGATGTCTTAAAAACCTGAACAATCAAAAGGCAGAGTCTTTACCTGTTATTGCAAAGAGAGATAGACTGGAAAACAATGACATATGGCAACTTGCAGTTTTAATGCTCATCTCCCTCCCATCCACCTCTCAGTTGTGACCTCAGCTTTGAAAGCACGGTATTGTAATTTATTGACTGTTAACCCAGGTTTTTCCCCACCAGACTACAAGTAGATCCAGTCTCCATCAGTTTAAACACCAGTTCCATGTCCATTAACACTGTTGGGTCTTGACCTGACCCCACTTATGCCCTCACCTCTGCTGTCCATCTCTCTCTTCCTCCGCCTCACATTGCTACATCTTTTTATTCCCCTTTTACCCCGTCACTCCCAGTGGACCCTGTGGTACCTCTCCCTCTCTCCTTGTCTCACACACAGGCTCCTGCTGGCCCTCAGCTTAACGGTATTTATAACGATCTGACCCTGGGACCTCTCTCTGTGTTAATGATTTTCAGCCCCTCCCAACACAAACACACACACACACACACACACACACACACACACATACACTGACAGATGAAAACCTGCGCCTGTGTGTGCGTTATGTTGTTTTTCTTCCTTGTTATGCTAGGATAAACTCAGAGTGGTGAACACGAAAGGCAATTATGCAGTTTTAAAAGCCACAAACTAACAGTTTCATTTCTTGAATGTGAGAATCTTTCAGAAGAGAGATATTTAAAAGCTGTGGGGTTTTTTTTGACAGCCCCATGGTTTGGACTCACTGCTGCGATGCTGTGTTCTACATTTAATAATGCTGGTGCAATTTCAGACTCAGTTTGAGAGGAAAGAAGAAAATAGTAGTACCTGCCTTCATTTAATGAAATAAATAGAATTTTCCTCTATGATGAATAGCTTCAAATGGAAATCAAACATTTCATCTTACAGCTGTGCCCTTGGAGTTTTTAATGAAACGACGGATAAAGATCTATTCATGTTACTTTGTTCTGAAGACTTCGCTCAGATATTGTGTCTCAAACATGCACTGACTCAAATTGCATGCTTTCATACTTGCTCTTTTGAATGCATTCACACTAAAGAGGGTGGCTGCATGTAGTGTACTACCCGTACCAGGACAAATGTACTTAAAACTAGGGGTGAGACAAAACGTACATAACGCAAATCTCTTATAGGTTTCTTGGTGATACAATTATCAACACACTAATCAGAGGAAGGTAATTAACTTGCAGTGAAGAAGAAGAATTTTGCAAGAGGAAATTGTTGGCCAGAGGGGGAAAAGCTAATCAGAGAGCTAATTAACAGAATCGACATAGTATTAAAAGTCAATATTCGTGATAATACACAAACAAGATGGACTGTATGTAGTAAATAAATAAATAAATCCAGATTTTTGGATCATTAGAGGTAATTTTTCTGCTTCACTGACACAGACACTGTGATGCAGTCAAGGTTATTGTCTTGTAAAGTTTTGAGTATCGCAGGATCGAGATACTGTAGTTACTGTGGGTATTATATTGTGATGATGAAGTACTGTTAGCCTACTCAATTTTGTAGCCTTCTCTCCCTCAATAGCTGCGTCGCTACAAGGACAAAGGTGTTGGGCCACACCTCTTAATCTCTGAAGTCAGGTGTTTTTAGTCCCATTGCCACAGATGTTTAAAATCAATTGCCTCTGCACGCAGTCTGCCTTTACAAATATTTGCGAAAGAATGTGCTGTTCTAACAAGGGCACTGATTTTGAATGTTTGTGAAATTTCTTCCCTCCTAAGTATTCCACGTTCAGTCGTAACTGGTATTAATGCAAAGTGAAAATGATTAGCAACCACAGCAACTCAGCTCCTTAAAATAAATACATGAATACATAAAAAGTTGAGAAAACTCAAAATAGCAGGATGTGATTCGATTGAGTTTTTAAATTTTCGTATATTGTGTCTAATTTGTTAACTTCACAAAGAGCAAAAGCTCTGGCAACTTGAATTTTCTTCTTCACCTAGTTACTATATTCCTTTGCAGTTAACAATGAAATTCTAGTTTTTGAGGCATGTATTTCAAAAAGCAGACAGATCTGCATATACGATTTGGCACAGATTTTTACACCAGATGCCTTTCTTGAGACAACCGTCTCATTTATCCAGTCTTGGGGTCAGCAGGGGTACTACGCTTTCCTGCTATAGTTTGCAGCCAGAAGAAAACACAATCCCAACCTCTTTGAGTCAGGATAGGCATAAAATCTGTTTAAAAATCTGTGCCAAACCAAATATGCAGATCCATCTGCAGTGGTGACCCCTTAGAAAATTAAAGGAGCATCTGAAAGTTGTTAAGGCAGAGTTTAATGTTGCTTAAACTTTTTTTTTTTTTACTCAACAAGAACTTCTGTGTTTTTGTTACTGATGCTACGAGTTTATCGTTAACCTCACAGGAATATTGTAATTTTCAGGCTGCCATAAATCTTGTCTAAATGTTTAAATCAGTCACGAATTGAGAAATCACTTTGCCGTAATTTTTAAAAACTATTTTCCCCAAAAAATCTTTTTGCAGTGAAGTGACAGACCAGAAAAAGTAAAGCTGAGGCACGTAGTGGTAAAAGTCACGAACACTCTGCTCATTCACTAACTGCAGTTATGGAGTTTCAAACCTCCTCTGGCATTAAAAGGTGCACACGGAGTTTCATGGCATGGCTTCAATGGCCAAGAAGCTCCTGTAGCTATAAAGACGAGGAACCCCAGTACTTTTGTCCATAAAGTGTATCTTGTTGTGGTACCAGAAGGTAAGAGACCATCAACCCAATTTTCAGTGCTGTAAATTTCAGTGCTAGTTTACCAGTTAGCCAATGGTGGCATCTTTTTTTTTATAATGAATCATTGCTAGAAGTGTGCAGGTGTTTGCCATCTATGCATGTTAAACTGAGTTTGGTATTCAAAATGGTTGATTTGTAAGTTTTCACAAAAAGTGAATTAAATTAAAATTCAGATTTAAAAATTCAAATTTAAAATTCAATTCATATAATCTCTGTTTTGCTCAAGGACTACAAACCAATTTAAAGTATTTTGAAAATAATCTTTTAAACATTACAAAGGGTACATAGGGTGAGGAGTGCAGCCATCCGTGAGGGGCTCAGAGTAGAGCCGCTGCTCCTCCACATCGAAAGGAGCCAGTTGAGGTGGCTCGGGCATCTGATTAGGATGCCTCCTGGCCGCCTCTTGGGTGAGGTGTTCCGGGCATGTCCCACTGGGAGGAGGCCCCGGGGTAGACCCAGGACATGCTGGAGAGATTATATCTCTCGGCTGGCCTGGGAACGCCTTGGGGTCACTCCTGATGAGCTGGTGGAGGTGGCTGGGGAGAGGGAGGTCTGGGCTTCTCTGCTTAGGCTCCTGCCCCCGCGACCCGGCCCCGGATAAGCGGAAGAAAATGGATGGATGGATGGATGGACATTACAAAATAAATTCAATGTACCCTACCACTGATAATAATACTAATAAATTAAAAGGGGAAAACGTTGACCTTGGAAGATATTCTGCACTGATTTGTGATTGCAAAAGAAAACCATTTAATCCAAATGAGTTCAGTAAAACTTTTTAATTCACTCCAAATATTGTACAACATCCATTTTTCACCCCTTTCACTGTCCACCATCACTCTTTGTGGCCCGCTTACTGAAAGTGACACATTAGCTTACAAGTCTGACTCGGGACACAGAAAGATGCTGCCAGACATCACGGCCAAAACACGCACATTTACAGCACATATAAACTCTCCACACACAGAAAAACAAACTATTGTGCTCTCACCCTCATTCTTTTTCTCTCTCAAGGCCTTTTCATTCTTCACGAGCCACCAACACACACACATACACAAACAAACTCTCAGCTTCGTGCTCTCAATCTAGCCCTGTCAACAGCACTAGAGCCTGATACGAGGCCAGGGACAGAGGAAATGAGCAGTGTCAACCAGTATTATAATGCAGCAGAGCCGGCCACATGAGAGGGAAAACATCCACTGTGTTTTGTGCTCGTGGGAAATCAATCTCAACTTATAATGCAATGTTTTCAGGCTTGTGCGCGTGTCTCAAAGAGACCTAGAGAAGAATTACCTTTGTGTGCGCGCGCGTGTGTGTAGCTATAATCCTACCCTGTCTATGATGAAACCCATGCTCTGACTTGTCTGTGGGGTTATTTTCCTTCTACTGACACGAGGTTGACGAGCTGATGAAAGACTGAGACTGCATGGAAGCATCCAATTATCCTACTTAAAAGAGCCTTATGTGTACACATATGCACACACACTTTGTATTGTTCTCACCTGTAATTCAGTAAGAGATGAAATTGCACAGCTGAAGCATGAAGCTGATCACTCATCAGCCTTTATTTCTGTATTTGCAGGGCAATGCACTGAAAAGCACTAATTTGCTATCCTCTTCATGTACCTGAGCGATTGGCATCATTTGCATCATTGCCACTTATTAAGACATTTTGTGCTTTACCATTTGAATCTTTGTTATGTGATAGCGTGATAGCATCTGCAATTATGTACACCTGAGTGTGGTTACTAAAAAAAGGGAAAAAAAGTTAATGGAGAGAAAAAAAAGTGTAGGAGTTATATCCATGCACCCGTTTAAAATGTGGCCCATTGGAAAATATCACCACTGTGGCAAACTTTGTGACTTTGTACGCATACGTTTTTCCACTCATGAGTGGCTCCCCAGTATTTTATTTAAGATTTATGAAAACTGTTTGCACTGTTCCAGAAGGATCAACTACCCAAAACAAAGAGCAGAAAGCTCTTGAAGCTGGAATGAACTGCAGTAAAGTGCTCTCAGTGGGATTGCTGCTGACACAACAGGAAGTCATTGTTTCAGTGATTTAAGAAGCACTTATCATTATATAACGACTGAGAAAGATATCTAAATCTTAAAAAATATATGCACTCACTGGCCACTTTATTAGGTAAATTGTGCTAGTAAAAATTGTGCCTTCAGATCTACCTTAATACTTAATGGCATAGGTTCAACACGATGCAGGAAAGATTTTGGTCCATATTGACAAGATAGCATAACACAAATGCTGCAAATTGATGATGGAAATCAGCTGTTCCACCACATCCCAAAGGTGCTCTATTGGACTGAGATCTGGTGACTGTGGAGGCCATTTAAGTGCAGTGAACAAACTGTCATGAGCTTTGTGACGTGGCGCTCTATCCTGCTCGAAGCAGGCATCAGAAGATGAGCACATCGTGGTCGAGAAGGAACGGACAACAATACTCAGGCTGGCTGTGGTGTTCAAACAATACTAATTTGGCACTAAGGGGCCAAACGTGTGCCAAGTAAATATCCCCCACACCCTTACATCACCACCAGCAGCCTGAACTTTGACTACAATGCAGGATGGATCCATGAAGTCATGTTTCTCCAGTGAGCTCGTCTTGCTGTAGCCCATCTGCTTCAGGGTCTGACGTGTTGAGCATTCAGAGATACTCTTCTGGATATCTTGGTTGTGAGTGGTTTTTTGAGTTACTCTTGCCTTCTGTCTCTGATCTCTAGCATCAACAAGGCATTTTCTCCCACATAATTGCTGCTCATTGAGTATTTTCACTTTTCGGACCATTCTCTGTAAACCCTAAAGATGGTTGAGTGGGAAAATCCCATTAGATCAGATATTTCTAAAATACAGACTAAAATACTTATACTCATGATTGGCTGATTAGATATTTGCATTAACAAGCAGTCAAACAAGTGTACCATATACAGTCTAAAGTTGGCGAGTGTATGCTATACTGTATATGTTCCTCCTATCCTGGACATAAAGATATTGCTTGCAAAAGCAATTCCTGTACTATATGTGATTTGTGTCAAACTAACTGGGCTACAAAGAAGCCATGGCACTCTGCCTTAGAAACAGAAAATGGGTTTCTTGCAAAACTACAGTTGATTTAGTGCAAAATTTGCTGTTTTCATGACAGGTTGAGCTGCAGTAGAATAATAGCAGTACAAAGAGATGAATTTTGTAACTCATTCTGCTGAAAGCGCACGTTATCAGATCAACGTTGGAGCAAATACTAACACAGAACAAAGACATGAGGTCATCGTCCTGATTACTTGAATTGAAACTGAATTGCTGGATTGTTGGTTTCACCAGGATGAACAATCAGGATAACCAGTGATGTCTTTAGTACACACTCACTAGCCACTATATTAAGTACACCTGCAAAATCAAATCAAATTTTAAAGTGAAAATAAACATTCCTCCATATATTGGAGTGAGCTACATTTTAATAGCCCCTTTTACACATTGTTCAGGTCAGTACCCCACAATAAATTGAGTTTTTCTTCTTGTTTCATGTCATGTAAAAACTGAAAAAATATCAACTTTGATGGCAGACTTGTGGTGCTGGATTGAGTTACATTTCACAGAGGCCACTGTGTTCATACTGTATGGTCATATATTTTATGTATAGTCAAGTATTAAGCACTGCGGTGACAAGTACGGGTAGAGATAGAGGGGTTAAAGGTGAGGGGGGAAAAAAATCCCAGAGAGTGAACATCAGTACCTGTAGGCACTTGCAAATGTAGCTGCTGTTTAGTGCTGCAGTCTATGTGAGAAGGGGGGAAAAAAAGAAGCTATTGTTTGCTTTGGCGCTCAGTGTATGGGTACAGAAAATTAGCAGCAATGTGGTGAGGGTTTACTGTCACAGATAAACCTCCTGGACTGTTTTCAGGGCCCTAATTAGAAACTAATAACACCTCCATTCTGCTGCCAAAACAAACCATTTTTCTGTGAAAGGGTTGGGCTCCATGTCTGACTCATGCCACCCCACCTCTGCTTTGTTTTCAGTTAATTCATGTTAATGCTGCATCTTTTGCTTTTCAAAAATGTGAGCTGTGTGAAAGAGAAAGCTTATTCTCCTGAGACTTTTATTTTAATGAGATAATAGTACCATCACTGTGTCTGGATTTTACGCTTTTTTGTTTTTTGTTTTGTTTTTAATGCTCCACCAGGATCCTACATTGCTATTTTTTAAGGCGTATATTAATTCCCTCAGTTACCTTCCAGCTCTGGAGAAATACACTTTATATTATCCATCTTTCTTCGGCTTCATCATCAAATGCTGCAGAACCTTACCTAAAAAAATAACAGTTTTCAAACAGGCACAAAGAAAACAACTACTGCTGATGAAGTACCTAATAATATTCTTCCATTTTGGTCCCCTAATGGGGCACTTACAGGCTTAGTTACTCATTTTCCACATGCAGAAATTTGCAAATTTGTTTTCATTCAGACAAAATGACCAAAGTTAACTCTACAGGAGTTGCTGCTTCTGCTCCTCGTCCATATTTCCTAGCATGTTCACTCTTGCCTTTTAATCTCGCAAAGTTCTGTTTCACATTAAGATTAAAAGGCTCATTGCTGGCAGAGGGGCTCATGTGGTCTGTCACGTGTACCTCCACCCTCTTCCTACCTGGCAAAATATTGATGTTGGGTGTGGCAGGTTAGTCCTGACATTGCTTACTTGCATCAGTGTCATGGCAGGAGATGCAGTAAACAGGCTTTTTTTCCCCGAGGAGCTCTGTTTCAGAAGGCTGCCTGAAATTCAATCAGTGGGGACTCAGACTAGAAACAGCTCCTGCATTTAAAAATACAAGTTGCTGTAGTTGCGTGCTTGTTCTAGGTGTCAGTGAGCTATGAATTATGAGGCAAAAATGACATTTTTCATATTAAAAAGAAATTTACAAAGTGTACGGATGCAATTATGTACCCAGATGCCACAATTTGTTGAATCTAATTCACCTTTTCCCCTGGAACCCTCTGTTTATATCAGGGGAGTGTTTGTTGAATGTGTGCTGAAGTCAGCCTGAACTAGAGTTGTGAATAGCTCTGTAATCACAGGCAGAGGTATCCTTGAAACAAAGGAGCTGCAGTGATGTGTCTTTTAATCACATCTGATGGCAAACTTCTTTATTGCTGTTCTGAACAGCCAGAACAGTCAGAAACAAGGTGAAAAGGCTTCAGCCAAAGTTAGGGCTGAGACTTGATAATGGTTCAAATGGGGATAATAGTGCACACTTTGAGGCAATCTTTTCTTGAAGGCATTCACGTTGCTTGTCTACCAAGAAATAGTTGCACTAAAAACAGAAAAAAAGAGAGCTTGAGAAAGCTCGCTAGAGTTCCAATGACGGTTTGGGTGTCTCTGTGGGATTTTATCTCCTCGCTGCCTGCCAATAACAGTTTTAATTACTCCTCTTGCATCCTCATACTGTTCAGATAGGTGAAATTTTTTTCAAACGGCGCTTATCCCCATTTCTCTGCTACTTAGGACCATCTTCTGTGATCAGCAATGATGATGACTCTGCCTCTCCTCTTCACCACGTCTCCAATGGCAGCAACACTCCTTCATCCTCGGAGATGGGCCCTGACGCTGTAATCATCGGAATGACCAAGATCCCAGTGATTGAAAATCCCCAATACTTCAGAAGCACAAACAGCCTGCTCAAGACTGACACTTGTAAGTAGAAAAACAAAAAGCAACAAACAAAAATGCCCATTTTTAACATGGACCCAAATTAAGTGGCAAATAATTTAAAATGGAACATTACAAGTTACGTATGTATCCAGCTTTCTTTGCTGTCACGTCAGGGACCACGGAGCTGCTGCTGAAAAGTGGGAAAATAGAAAGTGTAATTTTATGCGTGTTTGTGTGTGACTGTTGACCAGCATATGTTAGGCACACAACGATTCATAAATTCAAGACCTCCATGGATGATTCATACACATACCTGCTCATAAAGAACTAAATCATGCTCGCGCTCATGAGTCACTAGTGGCTGATTTAGATATTTCTGAGTGTGATAAGCCCCAATTTATCCAGTCAGACAACAGAGAAATTGGGCAAAGTGAGGAAAATGGACGAGAAAAATTGAAAGCAATGTGCGAAGGAGAAAGTGACAAACATGAAAGCTTGGAAGCTTAGAGAAGAACAGAAGGAGAGACAAAGAGAGCAACAGACAAATAGGCAGACAGAAAATGCACAAGGATATTGACCTGGTCTATCAACATGACATTATGATTATTGGCAAGTTATAAAAGCTTCTCCAGGCTTTGGCCTTGTGGTGCAGTAAATTATGGACCCACTTGTGTGTGTGTGTGTGCATGCTCCTTTTTTAAGAGCAAGGTTTAGGTTGTATAATAATGGCGGACTGGAGGTCGACCTCTTCAGTCCCACATTCTAACTAAAAGACTGACCGGGATTTATAGCCAAATGACGAAGAATAAAAGCGCTCAGGATCAATGAAAGTCAATAACATACTGCGGTGAATGTGCATGCGCCTGCATGTGTGTTTTTTATATATTACAGCCATTACAACTATTACACTGTGCATGTCTTTGACTCACAGACAGGCTGCATAAATACTGAAAGTATTTGACCGATTATTTGGCACTCTGCCTTTTCAGACCGGTACAATAGCCTTTGATGTAGACAGTTTGGCGAAGTGGCACATAGTTGAATGCCAGGAACTGAACTCTTTTTAAACAGAGGTCTTAACCAGCTTGTGTCCTGTAATATTGAATGCAGGAGGAATCAGTAGCAGGTACACGTCTGCTTAAATGATCGCACAGGCCTCTTTTAGCAATAAAGCAACAATTACTCTGCTGAGATGATGGATCCACACGTAATTATGGGAAATGCTGGTGTGCTGCAAAGCTTTGGTTGTGCAACTGTCTTCTTAAGTGAGCACCTCATTAAAAATAATGATATTAGAAGACTTTGCATTGCTGGAAAGAATGTCACAAACATTACGATGGAGCTTTGTAATGTTTGTGGTAGATGGTAACTGTTGTGTTTATCTTTTGCTGATCCCTCATATTGTATATACATAAACTTAAATCCAAAATAATACTGAGACTATGGATAAATGTGTGTATTCTCCCTTACATTTAGTATCATATTACACATATCTTTCCACTAAACTTCTCTGGATATAATTCTATTCTATCGGGAAAAGCCTTTCCTAGGTGTAATTAATTCCTTTGGACCAATAAGACAGAAAGCAGACCAGTCAGATAACCATGCACAAGATTGTTTTACCGAAGACTAGAGCTGAATGGTTGAGAGCCAGGCTGGAGTTCCTTGAAGTTGGCTACAAGCTGCTGAGTTGGCTTGACTGACGAGTGGCAGGCTGACACGTTGTGGCAGATTGAGCAGTGCAAGGCAAACTGGCAGTGAACCCAAGACACAGGTGGCATACACTTAAACATGACTTCAAACAAGATCAAGAGAATACAAAAGCTAGACATGTCCAGTGTGTTACTACCAGGATGGCAAAAATCTGGCAGGGAATGGAGCATAAACCCAGGCATATATGCTGTAGAGCTTGATTGGAGAATGGATCACAGGTGTAGCTAAGGCAAGAAGCAGGAATGAGGTCCAGAGCCACACCAAGACTAATGCCGCATTTCCATTAGTACCTACTCAGCTTGGCTCAACTCGATTCAGTAGTAGACATTTCCATTAGTACTGGTACCAGGTACCAGGTAGATTTTCAGTACCTACTCAGGCAGGGTTCCTAGCAATCTAAGACAATCCAAAAATGTGACACGGAAGACCAGGATGCCACTGACTGGCCAGGGAGTGTTGTCACTAGTTGATTAATGAGAGTGCCTCCTTCATCAGAATCAACTGCACCATTTTTAAAACCCGACAGCAAGAAAATGGAGGCACAGAAAGCACGGGGAGGCTCGGCTGAATGCCCAGACCAGCAGTTTGCAGCGGTAGTTTTGCAATAAGAGAGCCATCTTAAATGTGCAAAACATACAAATTTTAACCATTTACTGCTGGGTGATGGCTGCTGAAGCACCCGTTACCTGCCCCAACTAGCTGGTTAACACAGAGCGCTAAGGCTGCTGATCAAAGGAAATTTGAATTACCGTAATTACACGACCGTTTGTCTTATCGTAAAAATTCAAACTGTTTCTGAAAGCTGAGAAACTGCACTTCACAACCAACGTAGGGTTATTATGGTAAATATTGCCAACAGTACATAAAAGGCGGCACTTTTGAAATACACTAAGTCAATAATGGCATGTTTGGTGGTATAGAGTTAATACTTAATAGAAAGAAAGAGTTTATTTGTCACATACATATACATGCAGTGAAATTCAGTCTCTGCATTTAACCCATCACACATGGAGTATGTAGCACACACAGCACAACATGGAGCAGGGGACAGCTAGAAAGCACCCGGGGAGCAACATGAGGGTGTTAGGGCCTTTCTCAGGGGCCCACAGTGATGCCAGCCCGGGGATTCAAACCACGGTCCTGTTTCTGCCACAAGACAAATAAATAATTGCTATCCATAAGTCAAAAGTTTGGGTTATTATCTCAAAGATTTGTGTTCTAAATTAATCAAAAGTTTGAGCTAATAATTTGGAATTTTTACTTGTAGTTTTTTTCAGTTGTGGAAGCTTCCACAGATAACAGAGTGACCACACATAATGACATAGACAAATCAGAGGGGAAAGAGGTAAAAGACATGAAAGCAAAGGAAAGAGACTGGAGACTAACTTACACTTAACTCGCTAATTTAACAAGAACCAAGACTCAAAATTATAAAAATGAAACTAATCACTAGATGACAGTTGAATCAAAATTAGAATCTGAATACAAACATCTAATAATAAGCTCTGAAAACCTAAAGCCATGAATATAAAACCAACAACATCAACATATGAGAACCAGAGACCCCACATTCATATTAGCTAAGAATACAAAACTCTAGAACCATGACAGAAACATGCTGTAAGCCCCCCAGCATCTACAAAACTCAGTGATGTGCATTAATAATAAAACCACAATGTAAATGTTTGATTCCAGAGAGAGAACTAGAGACTAGTTATTTAATTTTCTTAGTCTTTGAGACAAGCTAAGCTAACCAAGTGCTCGTGCTGATTCTGTATAGGTTATTTATTCTGACATGATACTGTATGAGCAATATGAATCTTTCCAGATTACCGTAGCATAAAAGTGAACAATAGTATTTCCTAAAATTTTAAACTACTCCTTAAAGACTCCAATTTAAACATTCGGGGTCATAATAATAAAGTCATGAATACAAAAAAAAAAAAAAAAAAAAAAAAAAAATTTTTTCTTTTTTTT
>VUQJ01013479.1:6581-17197 GCA_015108635.1 Andinoacara biseriatus
ATGTTGACCTTTTATGCTTGATGAGTTAATTTAGCCCCAATATAAAATTTTATATTGCTGGCAAGACACCAAATTATGAATTGGATCATTGAAACACCGTCATAGCTAACAAGAGTTAATTTAGCAAGATTATTTTATTCTAATCAATCAATCTTACTGTTGCAACTTAAACCATTAATATTCACTGCTAATACATTTATACTAATTTCCATCACAAGCACCTTCTCAGCTTGTCTAATGCAGTGATTCCAAGTGTGCTGGCCAGGGCCCCCTGATGGGCCGCGAAGGTACTGCAGGTGGTAACAGAAAAAATTCAGTTTAAAATGACCCACACATATGTATAGTTACATATTTATATAAATGTATTTATTTATATAAAATGTGTGTTAAAACTGTTAATAGAAGGTGGTTAGTTTGTGATATTACTCATTACACTGACCTAAATTTACTGTCCCAGTGGTGAGCGGGTCAGATTTTGGCATTAGAACTTTACATACGACGTAGTGTCAGAAATCTAGAAGTCTTCTTTATATTTTTTTAAATAAAAGTTCAACGAAAACTATCACTTTCTCCTGTGTTTTGATTTGAATGAAGATTTAAGATTGGGATGGCCCTGTGAGATTTTCTGGTGTTTAAGAGCATGCCCCGACGTACATAGAAGCATGTGGGGGCCATACAAATGACTAAGTACCATTTTAAATTGGTGCAATAAAATTTAGGCAAAAAATGGACTAACCTGCCACATCATTTTTTTCACTTTGATTTTCACCGTGTCTTTGAATCCAGCCCTCTGTAGGTTGAGTCAGTTCCAACAGAGGTGACAAATGTGCACACATTTGTCACGTAAATAGATGCACAGATGTTTGTGATAAAAATACTGCAGTAAACGCTGAAGTACTGATTCAACTTCTTTACTCAAGCACAAATGAAAAAGTCCAGGTTCTAAAATGTACTCGTAGCATAAAAGAGAAAAGTCACCCTGTGGAGGACATTTCTACCAGCTATTTCTGTGCAAAACAAACTGAACCTCGTGCTATGTTAGTATGATAATGAAATAATATCAATAGATGGGAATATAAACATTGCTTCAGCATGAATTCAAATCGCAATCGATCTGCTCAGCTCGAACATCTGTTGTGTAGAACACAAGCAGAGAGAGAGAAAAATAAAAGACTTCGCCTCCAAACCCAAACAGAAAAATGAGCACAGTCAGAGGCTGAAGTGGAATTTGGAAGGTGGGAAAAGAATCACTTAGAAAGAAGTCACAATAATTTCTGTTGTGAGCTGCAGAAGGTTTTGTGATCAGCTGTCGTCTTTGTGGATTTAACCAACTAAATTCAAACTAAATAAAAGCAGATGTTACATTAGATATCACGGCTCATGTAAGTGTAATTCACTCATGTATACTGCAGACAGTATAAGGCTATAAAAGGTGGAATGAGTGAATCCAATCCAATCAACAACTAACCAGTGGAGCCTGCACTAAACTGCCTCGTATTTTCTTATTATACTTCAGTTTGTTTTGCAGGATATCTCACAACATGAAAAGCAGCACATCATTTATAAATCCAAAATCTGTTTAAAATAAAGTCAGATTATTGATTTCAGCCTGCAGGTGTTCAGAGGTTCCAGCAGCCAGAAGGAGCTCCTCATTTCCATGCAGCAGCTCTGCTGATAATTCAGTGTGGTTTGAAGGTCCTTCTTCCACACCACTGTACTGTACTGTACTGCACTGTACTGTACTGTATGTTACTGTACTGCACTGCACTGCACTGCACTGTATGTTACTGTACTGCACTGCACTTTATTTTACTGTACTCTACTGTTTTGCATTGTACTGTACTGTATGTTACTGTACTGGACTGCACTGCACTGTATTGTACTTTACTGTACTGTACTGCACTGTATTGCATTATACTGCACTGCATTGTACTGCATTGTGCTGTATTTTACTGCATTGTACTGCATTGTGCTGTATTTTACTGCACTGTATTGCACTGCAGGAAGACGAACATCAAAAACCAAACATGGTGTGCAGCATCTACAAGGTCTACCTGTGTCTCAGTGCTGAGCACGACTGATTCATCAAATACAATGAAGCTGTTGCCTAGGCGACTGGACTGGATGCCTGTGTGATATTTGTGACATGTACTAGTATGAGTACTGTGCCTATAAATAAATGTTCCTTTATTTTTTTATATACATAAAAATGAAACCTTTTGAAAGTCCCAACATATCCTCCAGTAACGCTCTGTTTAACATGTTTCTGTTTCCAAGTAGTTCAATATGTGCCCTAAAAGAAAATTCAGAAAAATCAGCAGGAAAAAAAAGATGAATCTGCTCCCTAAAGGGTCATTGAATAAATGAGGTAACAGCATTATATTTGAAGCTACTTTATAACTGAAATACCCACAGGATATAATCTGTATTATGACCATAGCAACAAAACACGGCTGCCTGCCTCTGACAACACAGAGATTTGATTTACTGTTATTTGTGCTGATTGCCACAACACATTACTTCTCTCTTCTACTTTATTTAATCTAATTTTCTATATTACTGAGGCAGTCTTTCTGAAATAACCCAATATCTTTGAGTGTGCAGAGTTTTCCCTCCGTGACACAGAACAGGAGGCTGCACCTTCGCAGAGTGTAGCTGGAGGGCTTCGTAACCCATTTCCACTTAAAGCTCGTTGATTTTGAGCAGCACTTAATGTGGCGAGCCTTCCACGTGAACACACAAACAGAATGAGAGTGATGGTATAGGGCAGGGGTTGGAACTGAAGTAACTCCACAGCCACAAGATTCTGATAGCAAATGGCATCAGTGGAAGACGGCAGCACCCATCGCCTCTGGGGCTGCATCAGGAAGGGCACCCGGTGCGACTCTGCCAAAAATCAAACATGCACAGCTACCTGCGGTGGCGACCTCTTGCACCAAGGGAGCTGCTGAAAGTAGCTTCTTTATTTGATCATGCATAAATATCTTGTAGTTACTCTTTGTTTTATCAGTGCAGTGCATTAAAAATTCTTATGTGTGCATTAAATAGAGAGCTACACCAGCATCAGCAGAGTTATGCCATATTGATCACTGTAGGATCAATAGGAGATTTATCTCAGGATGTTTCTGATGGCAAGAGAGACTGGAGATCCTGCAGGACAACTATGCAAGCTTAGGAGGAAAATATAATTTCCCTTAAGAGGGTCCGAACCCTGATTCCTCCTGTTGCCAGGAAAGTAAAGGCAAGCAGAGGGAAACAACAGCAGTACCAAAAGAATTATTTAAAAAATGTGTGCAGTGATATCGCTAAAATCTGCTGATTATCATGAGCTGCTTTAGTCGGGCTGACTCTGGGACTTTTAATTGTTCTTTAGGCGTGTTTATACCTTTTACATATTAAGTAGTGACAGGAAAAAGATTGCAGGAAAGAAGCGGAGAAGGAGGGAATGAAATGCAGCAAACGTGCTGCTCATTTTAACAGAGGAGTGTCTGACTGTACAACAGAGAACTGGACCTTTACTTGGATCCTTTATTATTTAACTTTCCTCATTCTGACCTGCAATAGTCACAACCGTGAGCATTAAAATTAATCAATCATTTGAATATTTCTAAATTGAAATGGCCTCTGCACGCTCTCAGTCTACATGAGAAGCAATGAATGAGGGTTAAATGAGGGCTAATGACCTCCAGTGTTTTCAGGGACTCGGGCCTTAAAAAAGTGAGAAGGTGACACACACCTGAAGGCTGTGATTAATTAATGACCCTAATAATAGCCTTCATCTTTGACAAACTAAATGAGCATGTTTGTTGCCAACTAATTAGTTATCAAATATTATCAAATTGATAAAGTTAATAATTTATAGGTAAGCATTTATTATTGCCAGCAAACTCGAAACTAGGCAGACCTGTTCACTTCACTTCCCATAATTCACTCCTCACCCGCTGATTAAACTGGACAGGTACTTAAGCATCAGACACGAAGCAGAGAATCTTCCAGTTTCCTCAGACGGGACGTGCCGGCTGCAAACCGGCACACTGAATTCTGGCCGCCGCTCGCTGATGGACTCTGGAAATTTTAACTGAGTCTTCAGCATCTTCAGACTGTTTAATCCTGGAGCGTTGGAAGGATGCAGGACAGGCTGATTCTGCCTCACACATTCAGAAAAGGAGAAAGTCAGCAAAGGGTTTACAAGTGATCATCATTCGGAGCCTGGTGAGCCTCTGGAGGTCAGGGTTGTTGAAGCTGTGTACTCCAAAGCGGAGTTGAGTTTTAAATTGATTGCATATGTTCTAAATAATCATCAGTGCTTTGTACTGTTGGCTTTTTGTGTTCAAACTGAGTCTAAAAATCAGAGAAGAAATTTTGATTTGTTTACCCAGTGGAATATTTTGCTGCTCGCAGTCCTTAGTTTGTCTCATCAGAGAGAAATGATCCTATAATGAGCCTGTTTCACCTGAAGATGAAAAGAATAACTCAATCTGAGACAAATTATCCTGTTCAGGTTGAGAATAACACTCAAAACAAACAAATTTTCAACTCGAATTTGAATCTTTGGATCTTACTGTTCTCTCAATAGTTGATTATTTCTGACGAAGATCTTCGCAGAGTGAGAGAGAGAGAAAATGAGCATTTTTTGTTCCTGTTATTAGGATGTGCTGAGATGAGACAGCTGAATTTGAGTATGAGAAAAATGCACTGATGTTAAATTGCTCGTTTATGTCGAGGAGAAATCAGCTGGACAAAGACGAGATCTCATTTAGAATTTCTCTTTCTTCTTGGCAGCCATGCAGAAAAGACATTTATAGCATAAAACGAACCCTGAAATAACCCTTTAATTGGCAATTTACTGAGACAAGCATCACAATCTGGTTTCACAGATTTGGACAATTAGGAAGAGAGTAAAACAGATTTTACACTCAAGTATGTTTCAACTTCATGATGATTGATTTCTCTGTTTTTGCACTGTGAACCTGCACTCGCGCCTCGGGTTTAGGTGGAAGCAGCACAGCCACATGGCGCTCCTCATCGGCACCAAGTTACGGTCACGTGACACCGGGAGTGACCAGGACTGAGAGCTCAGCAGCACCTGCACGATTTATGCCGGATGCAGAGAGCTTACCTCATCGGGACTGCACGCCCTCACATCCAGGCCAACAAAGCGTGAGCCCTCCCACCCTCACTATGCACTGTTCTCCCCACTAACCTCTGGGAAGACGTTCCTCAGCATCTGCAGCAGAACGGCCAGATTCTGCAACAAGCTTCTTCCCCCTAAATCTGAAACACAAGTTAGTCACAGCATACATTTGTTCCATATAGATACAATGATGTGTTTTGTGATGAGTTTGTGCCAGCAGCGTGTATGTTTTTGAGACCTCTCTGTCCGACCCTAACCAGGAAGTATTTTTCTGGCTTAAATCTAAGCGAACAGCAAACACAACACGGGCACGAGTATAAAAGTAGCAAAGAAAGTGAATTCCAGCTCTGAGGAACTCCAACTGCTGAAACAAGAAGCATCTTCTACAAAGAGCATCTCTGCCTGACTCCTAATGGTGACTTACACTCACCAGCTTAATCCTAACCCACTTTATTAGATACAGTTGTTTAGTGTTCATTAACAGTTATCTAATCAACCAATCACGTGGTAGAAAATTGGCGCCTTTGGCCATGAAGATATGATCAAGACGACCTGTTGAATTTCAAACGGAGCATCAGAATGGGGAAGAAAGCTGATTTAAGTGACTTTAATAATACATTAAGAAATGAATCTGAGATATGTTTTGGGTGCATTTCTATTTTTGCCCTCAACATAATGTATTTTGACTCTGATCACAGAGTGTGCAGTCAACACTCAGTTCCTGTCCCGGGGGAAATGCAGTCAGTGAGACGAGCACATGAAACAGCTCACACGTGTAATATCAGCGCATTACATCCACGACATCAGTAAAACCAACACATGAAGCATTCAGAGAGTGAGGCACAGACAGCTTATGAATAAATTATTCGGATAGCTCTTTTTTTTAAATTCAGTCCTACTGACAGCCACCCTTTGATGTAGCTTTACATCTGCTTTAAATATATGACTCGTTATAAGGCGTTTGAAGTAGGTTTAAATTTGTGTTTTTCCCATAATTGGTGGTCAACCAGCCTGCATCTGCATTTTGAGTGACAGTCTAATGAATATTTGCAATGTACAGATAATATTTTTAAGTTGTACTTTCCATCGTTACACCACTAATTACCCTCTTGGAAGAAAAACACATGCCCGTAATTGAGCTTGACACGACCAAGCTGCAGTGAAGCTTTAATAATGCAGCAGGACTGCACCTGAATTATGGCGCCATTAATTTGATACAGAGTGATCCTTCAGTCTCTCCAATATTCCCTTTGGCTCTTTGTGGTGTCGCGATTGTTAATAACGGTTCAGCGGTCCAGCTGAAGATTGACCGAAAACAGGTACAACTTCCCGCTACGTGTCCTGTTATTTATCCTTTTATTTACGCATTTGTCGGCTTGTCTGTTTTCTGTAGGATGTGATTTGCTGTATTCACGTCTGCCACTCTCAGCAGCTTCATTCACGCTGCATCTAAAAATGTCTCCTTCACATGATGCAGATGTGAAGCTCTCTAATCAACGAAAATCACAGCATGTCGTGTTGAGAAAATGTGTGTGACCATAATTGTTGCTCTGTGATGCTTTAAGTTTGCATTTTGACAGCTTGGTGTGGGTTCACACATCGACATTGTTCTAGCGGCAGAGCGGCGGCCCGACGTCTGAGTAAGACTTTATGTTGGTTTTTCCTTAAACTGTCACCTGGAAGTACATTTGAACTCTTCCAGCCTGAATGTGTGAACTGGCAGTTTGGCTGCAAATGTTTCCAGCTTGTCTGAATCAGGATTGGCACAGAGGAGAGTTAAGAACTGCAATCAAACGTTTGCAGTTTGGCAATGAATCCAAATTGTTTTAATTCAGCCACATTGGAGGGTTTTCAAGCATGAATATATGGATATTCTCCTTCAGGAGTTTGTGGTAGAGAGTAGATATCATGGTTCCATTAAATTAAATCGGTACGATAAGTCCAGCAAAGCAGAGACAGAGCATCCACAACCACCGCCATGTTTGACTATTGGTATGATGATCCATCCATCCATCCATCCATTCATCCATCCTCTTCTGCTTATCCAGGGCTGGGTTGCGAGTGGCAGCAGCCTAAGCACAGAAGCCCAGCCCCTCTCCTCCACCAGCTCATCCGGGGGGACCCCAAGGTGTTCCCAGGCCAGCCAAGAGATATAATCTCTCCAGCGTGTCCTGGGTCTGTCCCGGGGCCTCCTCCCGGTAGGATATTCCCGGAACACCTCACCCAAGAGGCATCCTAGTCAGATGCTTGAACCACCTCAACTGCCTCCTTTCAATGTGGAGGAGCAGCGGCTTTACTTTGAACCCCTCCTGAATGGCCAGCTACCCTTCGGACGAAGCTCATTTCTGCCGCTTGTATTCACAATCTCATTCTTTCGGTCGCTACCCAAAGCTCGTGACCACAGGTGTAAGGAAGTAGATCCACCTGGTATGATTATCTTTTAATGAAATGCTGTGTCAGTTTGATACCAGATGTAAAAGGTTCAGCTTTTGTTTCAAGAGTCCACAGAATATTTTCTCAAAAGTCTCGGGGGATCATCAAAATGTAAGTAAAATCACCAGCTAACTGTTGTACACAGTCTGAAGTGTTTTTTTACAGTTTCGTGCACTATTCATTCACACCTCGATCATACTTGCTGGTGGTAAGCTGCTAATGTGGCCACATGTCACCTCGCTGTGACGTAATCGGCCTACAAACGCGGCCTTTGAAGGATGCGGCCCCTGAATTTGGACACAGCTTATTTTGCATTTGCCGAGCATCGGCGGAAAGACGTTTTTACAGTTCAGCTTTCACCGAGATATGTGCATGCTCTGAACAACTTTATCATTTAACTTTACATTTTATCTGCTCTCTGTTTCTGTATTTTATTTGATCCTTCAACCCACTGCTTCAGGCACTACTTAGTTATTTTATTTTAATCGTTATTTTAATAATTTATTAATTGATAACTGCAATTTAGAGCTTTGAGTCAGCTGCCAGGTTACTATTAGATTACTGTTAATTTAATCCTCTGCTTGATTTACTTATTTTAAGTGATCAATTGATTAATTCACTGCATAATGATTTAATTGGTTTTACTTTGCAACATTGTAATTTTATTGATTGTAAAGAATAAAAGTACACCCTAACTCATTTCCTCTTGACTTACTTCAATGTAGATTTTAGGCACTTCTTCTTGACTCTTCAGACTTTGACGGTATGTTTATTTTTCCATATACGGTGCACGGCTTAGATGCTACGGTACAATCAGGCTGAACATGCAAAGCCAAAGACCACTGCAGCAATCGAACTGATTGGAACTCCCTAAAACAGACATGACATGAAAAGCTACCATGTCAGAGTCCCACCACAATATGAAGAGTCATTGATGGGCAAAAAGTGCTGTGAGTGAAATTATCTTTCCCAGTTATGAAAACCGTAATTACATTTCCCTCAAAAGTTTTTAATTTATACAAAACACAGTGTCTTTAATTTGTATTTTCTCTTCAGAGAAAAAGCACCCAGAAAAAAAATATTATATTTTTGGGGACTGTTTATAATAAATGTTCATAATTTGTGTTATTGTAGCAATGACACAATTAATCATTATTACTGTCACGAATTAAAAAGGCAGGGCCTGTGGCGGTTATGCAGTCTTATTATTAGGCGCTCTTCTGTCTCCCGTCTTTCTGTTCCAGACTCTAAATTGGTCGTGGTGTCAGGTTTACTCACCCTCCTCCGTGATACCTGCCTGGTGGGCATACTTCAGCTCTGGATTAACAGCAGACGGAGGTCAGCACATAATCACCCTGATGAATATGGAGGAGGGCCTTTGAGGGTTTACATGGGAGGACTGCCAAAAATGATAACGACCCCTCCTAAAGTACCTCCTCGGGGACCCGTACGCTCTCATCTCAAGGTTGTAACTAAAACAGAAGCACTGCCTTATGGGGGAGGGCAGCCTGGGAGTTCTTTGCTTCTTAAGTCATGAGCTAGGGATTTATACAAATAGTCTGACATATTCTGATATGTGTGACATCATCTGCAAGTCAAAGCTTATACATGAGTCGGTGATGCTCTTGGGAGGGTATGAATTATGAAACAAAGCACCTGAAAAGTCATGCATGTAACATTTTTGCAGATTTGTTTACTGTTAAATTCTGATATCTTTGGTACATTTATGGAGGCTTAGCACCACCTGTGACTGTTTCCTCCTGCGGCAGCAACAAGCTGTCTCACTCATCACAGCTCTGACGGTTTATCTACTGCAGTTTTCATAATTACTCCGTTCTTCCCGCAACATTTTGTCAATATTAAAAGGAACAATTCACAAGAGCAGACGTGTTGAAAGATAAAAGATTTTTGTTGCAGCCTTTGGCTTTATAAGTGATACTGGAAAGAGGGTTGATGGAGCTTTGGAAGATGCTGTCAAACCCCATTTTCTGTCATCATCTTCCTCTTTGTCTTTCTCAAACCAGACACACAAAATCAGATCATCCCTCCTTCAAAAAAACAAAAAACCAGTTTGTCAGTTTGCAATGAAACCTGGAACACTTGCTGCAGTTAGTTTTTATTAATGTGGTCCGCCCAATCAGTACCGAACTGATCAGGATTTCCGGCTATTCCTCTACAAAAGCTCGTTTTCTCGCCCATCCGTGTAGCTCCACTGAAACCACGTCTAAAAATGTCACATTTCTGGTGTTTCTTCTAGTGACACCGATGTGATAGACTTTAATCACTGCGAAACGCGAAAGGCTGCGCTCTGTCCCACAGATTAAATATGACAGACATGTCGAGAAAAGACAGAAATTTGAACTGCTCCAAAATGAATTTGTCAAAGTTTTGATGAAACGTGTAACATTGCAGACCGAATGTTGGCAGCACATCTGAACTCAGCAGACAGGCAGAAACTTTCCTGTCTGCTTTCTATTCATTCAATTCATATATTCTTTTTTTTTTTTTTCAGGGCTGGGATTAATCTTGGGAGAAATGAAGGTTTTTGTTTTTTATTTGTTTGGCATTTCCACAGCCAAAACACTCCTATAAGTCTCAAAAATGTAAATTAGCTGCAGTCCTGGCACAGAGACCAATAAATATTGGAAAGATTTGATTTTTCATTTTGAACTCTTAAAGTTTTATGACTTACTCAAGTTTGCTAAAGTGTTCAAAAGGGACATTTTATTTATTGCTTGTTCTTGATTTTCTATTTATGAATTCTGCTATAGAGAAAAGCATAAAAAAAGTCAACCTGGGGATTTATACACACTTTATTAGGTCTTCTGTTGCTCAGTTTTGCTGAGTGTGTGTGAATTGTAGCCTCAGTTTCCTGGACTTGGTGTCTGCTGCGGTCTTCTGCAGCCGCGGCCACCTGCTTCAAGGCTCCGCATGTTCAGAGATGCTCTTCTGCATACTTTGGTTGTAACGGGTGGTTGTTTGAGTTACTGTTGCCTTCCTCTCAGCTTAAAGCAGTCTGATTGCGGGTCTTTGTGTTTTCCTTGATGTT
>VUQJ01013480.1:3771-14585 GCA_015108635.1 Andinoacara biseriatus
TGCTGACACCTTAAGAAATTGTTTGGCCCACACAAAAGCCGCCCTCTGATACATTAACACGCACACCAGGATGTGTGATGCAACCGTGAACTTACGTGGGACGTATGTGGAAGTGAGCGTTCCCACCCAGCGCTCTCTGTGTTTCAATCTCTGGTTGATGTACTGCAGAATACTGAGGAGACAGAGGGCAAAGTTAGAATTGAGCAAGCAGTTGTAACGGCCATTTGAACACAAGGTGAGCAAGCAAACACACAAACCTGTCCAAAACTAAGTTGCCGTCATTGTAGCGTAACCCTGTCCACATGTCCCAGAACTCAGCGTCCGTTGGCTGTGTGTACGGACCGAACACTTCTCCTATCCTACCAGTCAGGAGGCAAAATCCAACATCTAATTACATAATGTCCTAATGCAGGGTTTCCATCTCTAACTCTGGCACTAAACTCAGCTTCTCTTACCCTTTTTGAAAAATCATGTAGTTGGTGAGGCGCATCAGAATCGGAGCCAGAAAACTGGAGTCCTTCAGAAGCTTTGGAGGACAACACAGAAATGTCTCTGCGGTAAGTTTACCAGCCAAACAGCTACCCTTAAATTTCACTCCATCCTCCTCAGCTTACTTAGCACATGGGCTGGAAAAGCAGGATGAAGCAAACAAAGTTGACTCACCGTCTGCAGAAGCCGTGGGTGGTGTGTTTCTGGGAATAATCCTGTCGGAAAGAAAAGTGTCGGCAATGCTTGTGACTTTCACACTGGAATAAGATCTGGAATGGTGAACATTATTAACACAATAATAATAATGCCTATTTTTTTTAAAATATCAAGGTTATTATAAGGCGCTACATTTGGAGGCACAATCAGGAGCTACATAATTGGTGTTCACCCTGGATGGAAGGACAATGGCCTCCCTTCCCCTGCACCTGGCCTCGTAAACACCACCCTTTTGCAAGAGCAGGACAGTGTCTAGCAATACAATCTGCAAGAATGGAAGCTAGGTCCTGGATACCACTCTGGACTGAAAGATGCAGGTTGAAATAGATTACAAACTTTCCCACACAAGATCACTACAGCTACCCTGAATTGACCTGATCCTGCGGTTGCCCTTGCAGAAATCCCTACCCAGGTGCTCCCTGCAGAGGTGGGTTGCAAAGGACTTGTGGTCATGTCAACAATCGGGCTCCTGAAGGGCATGTGGGTTCAAGGATAGGCCTTCGGAAAAGCCATCAGAGCACTATCAGAGGCTGATATACACAGCTTAGCCTGGTGCCATCGCAAGCCAACTTCGAATAAGATGGGATTTTGTAAAAATTCAGTTTAAAATATGATATAAAACACAGAAAATATGAGCTGCAGCTTCTGTTTATACTATGTCCAAAGAACACAGAGTGCACTGTACCTCCATTAGAAAGACACAGGCTGTTCAAAGTCAGGTGACTTGTGCGATTTTGATCAGTCCTAGTTTGGGAGAAGGACAGAGGAAAAACTGATGCAAGTTAGCGGTTTATTATTATTTACACCATTTTGGCAACCTCTATAAAAACACTGCGGACCTGTAGAGCAGCTCCAGGGCCACAGTGTCTCCATAGTCATGGGACATCAGGTTCACTCGCTGGTTGCTCAGTCCCAAGTGGGCCACCAGGGCTTCCACCACACTGGCCTGCTCGAAGATGGAGTACCTATGGGGCCGCTGGGATGTTACAGGTACAGGAGAACATGAGTTATACACATTTTAAATAGTCACTGCGTAACGAAATATTTCCTGTGTCTAGTTCTTACTCACTGGCTTGTCACTGAAGCCAAAACCGAGGAAGTCCAGCGCAATGACTCGATGGAATCGCTGTGTGAGTGGATCCCAGATCTGCATGAGTGGGGAAATAAAATATAAGTACAGGTCACAAACACATCCTACATTTCTCAATGTGTTTATCCACCGAGCATTCACAGAGGGGTGGGCACCTTGCTCCAGTCGTAGCTGGAGGTGGGGAAGCCGTGGAGCAGAATGACAACATCTGAGGTTCCCAAAGCACCGAGAGAGTCTGAGAAGTTTAAGGAGAGAAGATACCACAGATCAAAGATTTGTGCATGCAAAGACACTGCAGCCTTACTCACACTTGAACAAAACGCCCTGGCAGCCTAACTGGCATTATCTAAGCATCCCAAACTTCCAACATGTTACCTCTGTAGAAGATTTTCCAGCCTCTGAAGTGGAAGACCTTCCCAGCACTGTGCCACTTCTGCAGCGCAGGGGAGAGCTGAGGGGGTGGGATGTGCAGGTACACGGCCACCAGAGGGATGCAGATCAAACCCACATGAATCCACCACTCTCTCATCTTGAGCTCAGCCGTGGGGGAAGTCGCATTCCTGCCTCTGAGAGATGGAGTGATTAGCAACAACGCGTTAGACAAGAAACCTGCAGGATTCACATTACCGCACATGCAGGGAAAAGGCCATCTCTGCTTCCCACCTACACTGCAGACAGTAACATAATCGCTGTGCAACATATTAAAGGAGATTAGCTCACTGCCAGTTATCTCTAAATGATCGGTAACTCACTACAATTCTAACCTTCCACCAGACTGTTCCTGTGCACGGTTTACTTTATGAGACCGACACTGCTGCAGGCTGCTGTACCCACACAAACGGTGCGCCCCGTCTTCAGCAGACCTTAGCCCCGTGTTTGGGATCCATTACTGCAGAGGAAATTCCAGCGGAGCGGAAAGGAGCAACGCTTTCCAAAGATGGGAAAAAATACGCAGAGGTCTCACTCTGCCGCTACTTACGCGAGGAAAGAAATTGAATAGAGCAGCTTGGTTGGTTGTGGTTGTTGTCGGTTAACACGGAGTAAGCCATCGTCTCCGATAAGTTGACCGTGGAGAGCAGGAGAGAAGCCCACTGCCATCTGCTGGTTTGGATGTGCAACAGCAGTTAATCGTTTATGACTTATTTGCAACATCCCAAAAATATTTATATATTTGATATGGCAATGTTGATTTTTTTTATCATGTTTATTTAAATTTCATCCTTTTCCTCTTTTACATTGATTTTATATAATTTTATTCTTTAACTTCACTTTATGGTATTATATTCTATATTGTATTAGATATATATTCTGTCAATGTCTTTGTTTCTTCAGATTTAAATAACCCAATACAATAAGCAAACAAGAGTCAATATCAGAATAAGCTGTTTGGCACTGACAAAGAAGATCTTGCAAGTTTTTCATTGGAGCAACCCACACATTCAACACTACTGCTCAACCCACAAATGCATTTTCCTTACAAAATGTGGCACCATTTAAGTGGAAATAAACAGGCTTTCCAAGGGTATAAGATACCAAAAAGCATTGTTACACAGTCAATTACACAATCAAGCAATCCACCAAGCACAAATTTCCTTACTTTTTGTTTCTTCGAGCCATTCTTTCTGCCACTATTTGTACTGACAACACATAGGCATATAAGGAATGATATATGGAGATTCTAAATATCACATTTGAGCTCTGATCTCACTTTTACATTTAATATCTGCCTTTCTTCAAGGTGACCCCAAAGTGTGTTATATCTTTAAAGAGAGAATTGTCAAGTGGAAGAGAATGAATCAACTTAAATAAATAATTTTAAAAACAAAGCACGCTCCAAGAGGGCAAACCTCTGCCAAGGCAGCTCACTCTCTGGGCAGTATTTAATTTTAAGGGAATAATATTGTATTTTGTATATATTTAGTATGTATTTATATTTAGTTGTCTTTGCTCTTTTTAAACACACTTTAAGGGGTTTGTAGTGCAGTAAAAATCAGATAAGGTTGCATGGCAGATGTTTACTTGGAGGAATTGGCAGAGATACAGGGGGAGCAAAACACCAGGTACTGGTAGATCGAACAGTCACTCAAGACTGTAAGACCAGACTGACCAACCTGTGCACTGCCTGGATTGATTACAAGAAAGCCTAAGACTCGATGCTGCACACATGGATCCTGGAATGCCTGGAACTGTACAAAACTGAGGCAACTGCACTACCAGAAGGCAACATTGCACTGAGGATAGCTACAAGTACCTTGGAATCCCACAGGCAAATGGGAACCATGAAGAGGCAGCTAGGAAAGCTGCAACCGCAAAGTACCTGCAGAGAGTAGGGCATATCCTGAAGAGTCAGCTGAATGGGATGAACAAGATCCAGGCAATCAACACCTATCACCTGCCAGCTGTCATACCCTGCTGCGATAATAAGATGACCAAAAGATGATTGATTTGAAGAGAAGAAAGCTCCTTACCATACATAGAGGGTTTTCACCCCAAATCCAGCACCCTGAGACTGTACGCTAAGCGGAAGGAAGGACTAGAGATTGTCAGAACCACTATCCTGGATGAAACAACAATGACCCATGAGTACATCAGGAAGATGGCCACAAATCATCATGTGCTTAGTGAGTACCTTGAGTAGAAACCTGAGAAAAAAGAGGAGAAAGAACAAGACCCATTATGGAAGGACAGGCCTCTGCATGGCATGTACCATCGGCATATAGAAGAAGTGGTTGATATCAGAAAATACTACCAATAGTTGGACAAAGCTGGGCTGAAAGATAGCAGAGAGGCACTAATCATGGCAGCACAGGAACACCCTCTAAGCACAAGATCGATAGAGGCTGGGGTTTTCCACACAAGGCAAGACTGTGCAGAGATGCCCCTGAGACAACCCAGCACATAACAGCAGGGTGGCAAGATGTTAGCAGGCAGAGCATACACAGAACACCATAACCAAGTGGCTGCGATAATATACAAGAACATATATACTGAGTATAGCCTGGAAGTCCTGCGGTCAAAATGGGATACGTCCCCACGGGTGGTTGAGAATGACCAAGCTAAGATCCTGTGGGACTTCCAGATACAGATGGACTGGTGATGGCTAACCAGCCGGACATAGTAGTGGTGGACAAGAAGAGGAAGAAAGTCATACTGCTAGATAGATGTAGCAATACTAAGCGACTGTAACATCAAGAAGAAGAAACATCAAAAGCTTAAGAAATACCAAGAGCTGACAGAAGAGCTGGGAAGGTTGTGGAAGGTGAAGGTAACAGTGGTCCCTGTGTTCGGAGTCCTAAGAACAGCTAAGATACTGCACAGGACCCTGACAAATTTATTTGGAGGTGAGGTTGTTATACCTTACTTAGGAGAAGTGCATTTAGATACACAACCACAGACACACAACCATAGTCCTGGTGATTTTCATTTAGAGAGGAAGGCCAAAACCTTAACCTAGATTTAAAAAAATGCAAACACTGAATAAATTATTGTTCTATCACTGCACAAGGTTAAACAAACTCTTCGTACCTTTACTTCTGCACAGAAAGGTCATGGCTGGCCTTACTGGAGTAGAGGCAGCTGCTGCCAAACATTTTCCCACAAAGCAGCCATTGTACACTACTCATAATGCACTTCATCTCTGTATTTGCCAGATAAACAAACCAACTGTCAAACAGGACTTGATTACTGCAATTCCAGCTGTCGTGAAGAATTCTGCTCATCACAACCCATCTTTGCTATTGTCCACAAACACAGTAATTATTTGTAGAAAACACTCAAAATAACTTGAAATTAAAACTAACTGTAGCAAAATAACCTTAACTCAGTTAAGCCAGGAAGCCTTCCCAAATGTGCACACTGGTAATGTGAACTACGAGGGGACAAAAACCAGTCCAAAAAAATAAAAATAGCAATGGAATTTCTTAAAGACAACATTGACTTACTCGTCACTGTTAGATACATGTCCAGCTGCTTATTAATGCAAATATCTCTTACAGATGGGCCACAGCAGCAGAAGACCACACCAGGTGCCACTCCTAACAGCTAAAAACAGGAAACTGAGGCTTTCACCAAAATTGGGCAATAGATGTTTGGAAAAATGTTGTCTGAGTAGTCAGAATTTGGCATAAACAGCACGAAAGCATGGATGGATTCAACCTGCTTTGTATCAACAGTTCAAGCTTTTGATGATGTTGGGGATGCTTTCTTGGCACTTTGTGCCCTGTAGTAACAACTGAACAGTATTGTTGCTGACCATGCCCATCCCTATGCATCCCAGTGTACCCATCTTCTGATAGCTGCTTCCAGGAGGATAACACCATCTCACAATCCTCAAATGGTCTCATCTACACTAAACACAGACCTTCTGCAAGTCATTTTCCTGCCATTCTGTAGGCATGGTGGTTTTAGATAGAGCAGAGTCCACATTTGAGAACGCATAACAGCAAAACGGTAACACTGCATGATAAATGACAAACATGGCCCTGCAAGTTAGGCTAAATACATTTTTTATTTTTAAAAACCATACACATTACTCGACAAGTTTCAAATGTAAATCCAATCACGATATCCATTTAAAATGCTCAAGATAAAACAGACATGAAGTACTTTTATTTCCAAATGTTAAAAGATAAAAAAATAATAATCCATAAAACAGATGGAAAAAAACATTCATTCCCATTACAGGAAGAAGCTACAGAACAAACTCCTCACATGGATTCCTCTCACCTTTTCAATTCCCCACTTTCGATCCTAGCTGCTATTTTGTCGTCTGTAAAACAAGGAAAACAAACCATTTGTGACTTTACATTTCCACTTTCCACTTCCCTGTTCGCGGCCCTTCAGGTGAAGCCGGCCAGACGGCTGCAGGAAAAATCTGCAGCCCGCTGCCCGAGTTTATCCCGTGTGGGGTTGGCAAAGCACCATCCCAAACATTTAAGTGTGTTAATACGCAAACTAAAAAGAGGCCTGTTCTCTTTCACATCATTTGCACCCTGAGATGAATCTTCCAGAACAAAAAACAAAAAACACATTTTAGTGGCCAAAACCCCCTCCCCATAGAACGTGATTGGTGTCAAATCATCCAAAATTGGTTAGGTACGATGAAAGGTATCATCAGTATGGTCATAAAAATACAAAGGTACAATTTTATTACGATTTGTATCAAAATTCTTTTTCCCCAAGGAACGCTACGAAATAAGTACCCTGTGCAGATAGATACCAGTGTATGCCTCGGCTTTATTCTTGAAAAATGCACAATGTCGAATTCTTTAGCGTTTCCAGTACATCAGGTGTCAAAAATAGTTTTACAAACAAACCAAATGCAGCAACGTTTGTTATTAATAATGGTTAAAGGAGTCTTATGGACAGGGTGGTTGTTGTTGTTTTTAATTTTTAAAATGCCAACAAACCAGGAGTCAGAGGAATAAAATTAATATTTTCCTAAAGCTTAAAGAGGATGAAATATGAAAAATGATTCACTTTCTTTTGGACCAAAGACGATGATGTTTTTGCTATCTAAATACACAAAGTCTGAAGCAAAAGTTTATTTTTTTCTCTTTTAAATTAAATACTTTATCTATGCCTGAGTAAACAAATGTCAGTATTCTACATTGGCAGGGGGGGCTGAGAAAAATCAAAAATAGAAATAAAATGCAGCATTTAAATTTAAAAAAAAAAAAAAAAAGAGAGAGAGAGAGACCAGGGTCCATATTTATCAAGCATCAGGAGGGAGGAAATCAGTCTCAACTGTCCCCACGTGTTAAAGAGTGAGGATGATTTGGTCCTGCTTTTAGCTGTAGAGGTCCGTTTTTTTTTTGTCCCCCCCCGGAAGGAGTCTTCTGAAGGCGGTAAATGATGGGACCAAGATTGTCTAAATTATTATTGAAGCCAAGGCACATTGATGTTTAGTCTATGTGAATGTCTTACTGACAAATAGACGCACTGGTTCAATAGATAATACAGCGCTAGTTTGAACTGCAGCGGTCAAAAAAAAGGGAAAAAAAAAAGAAAAGAAGTAATTTTAGTGCTTTTGGCAAAACCATTTTTTAGCTTTCGCATGCCTGAATTAGCCTGTCACGTACCCATAAGCCCCGCATCGAATTATCTAATCTTCTGAGTGCAACCTATAACTGCTACAAGACCTTTTCATTTTACGGTTCCACAAATCTAAAAGAACTCCTGCTTCCCACTGAAGAGGCTTCATAAAAGGACCTCGTATCTGACTGTGAGGTAAGACTTCGTTTCCTCCTTCAATTTTTCGGCATGATAAATAAGGGCCCGGAATATTTTCTAAACTCCCTTTAATAACTGAACCTTTCAACATGTGGAAATTCCTGAACACAACATAATGAATGAAAAAAGAATCCAGAACTCCAGAAGGTTTTGTGCACATGAAAACTAGCGAAGAAATGGAAGAAGTTAAATATTTATAGCGATGTTAGTGGACAAGAGGCCTTAATTATTTCTCCCGTCCCGTCTCCTGTGAAAACACCTCGTCAGATGGACCTCTTTTTATACAAGCCTTAGTGTTTATCGGTTTGGCTAGAAGGTTCTATATTTATCTACAAATATATAACAAATAAAACTTGCAGGCAAAAATAGTTAAGTTTCAATAGAAACACCCTTTTTTCCTGAAAATACAGCAGTATCTGAAATAATCCTCTCATTCATTTCTTAATCTGTCCCAGTTTTCTGCATCATACATCAGGAAGCTCTTTTGCCTACAAACAGAAAAAAAAGTATCTACAAACTTTGTAAACAGACCTGCTTTTTTTTTTTTTCCAAAAACATAAATAACTCAAAATATTAACAGCCGATGGAGCAGAAATAAGTTTCAAATGAGCAAGGGCCAAAGAGATAAATATACAACACCATTCAGACAAAAGAGAAGCTAAAGGTTCTTTTATAATTCTTACAGACAATCTTCAAGCTAGGAGGAGCACCTCCCCATCTGAATTAAAATATAATATAATAATAAAAACAGGTCACTTTCAATCTGAGTTTATTATCACCCCTTGTTACCAAGAAAAACAAGTGTTACCAAGGAGGGAGGGGTGAAGACAGAGTCCTTGTGTTGCAGTGGGATATTAATGAGAACCAAAAATGAAAGAAGACCAAAGAATCCACACCAAGCCGTACATTCCTCTGAATGTTTGCTGTTCTTTAAGTCCAACCCAAGCCAAGCTCACACAAGACTCCGCTCTCCGTCTAACCCTCAGTCTCTTTCATCCTAGTGTCCGTTCGTTTTGTCTGAGTTGAGCTCCTTGGTGGCGGGTAGAAAAGAGGTGGTGATGTGTGGAGCTGGGTCAGATCAAAGAGAGGTCTCCAGGCTGTGTAGTGGGCTCCCTGGGGCCGAGGGGGCACCTGACTTGGGGCCCTCGGGGAGGAGGTGGTTACTGCTTTCCACAGCATTATTGTTCTGGTTCGGGGAAGGAGAGACTGGCGTGGTGGGGGCAACGGTGGTGGCAGGTGAAGGTGTGGGTGAGGGCGGCGTAGGAGTAGCATTGCGGGGGCTGGCGGAGTTGCGCTTGGTGGGAGCGTCGTCCTCTGCATCTGTGTCATCTATTAGGGGAATATGGGGCTCAGAGTCCTCTATCCGAAATTCGGGGTGGGTCATGAAGTTGTGGATTGATGATCGTGACTCTGGCTTCTCCAGCCCCTCATAGAGGGAGATGGAGCTGCGGAATGCCTTCACCACTCGGATCTGGAGGGAGGGAGAAGGGACAGGGAAAGGCACATATTTAGTTACATTTGGTAATGATACAAGTGTGCCGTTTTATTTCAAACCTGGAAAACACCTCAGATAGAAACCACGGACGTAAGTTTTACTGGGCCAGAATAGGTGAGTTTTATGTGCTTCAAAATCAGAAATCTGTGAGGGGAGGGGGAGGGACTCCCAGAGAAACGTGCAGGTATGCAGTTATTTCTAAAAGGAAATCTGCACCTTGTAAGACTAGTCCACTAATAAGTAGTTGTCTCCAACCATCATCCAGACTATGTTCTCTTTAAAAAAAACAACCAAAAAAAACCAAACAACTGTTCTAGTTCCATTTTAATGTATGAACAGGAGCAGCCAATATTCTTTCACTTTGACTTCTGTCTCTCAGTGCAGGTTTAAATACCCGAAAACTGAAAATCAAAATGCAGCCATGGCTGAATTTCATGCCTAATCATGGCCAATACCCAAAACACATGAATATGAATCAGGCCCTTATTTAGAAGTACCACCAATTTGCCTATCTGGAGACTAAAAAAGAATTTAATAGGTAGGCACTAAAGACTGGGATCAATAATTCAATACCTGAGCAAATGTAAATAATGGTCTCAATTGAGGAAAAGTGGGGTTTTATATGTAAGCAGTACTATAATTTGCTGTGGAAGTGCAGGTTAATGACAGTTCATAGAAAAAACTTCCAATAAGTGTCAGGTATTAAAGTTGAATTCAAATTTTTGGCAGTTTTACAAGCCCAAGAAGCCTGTTAGTTCAACCTTTTAGAAGGTTAGGGGAGACAGTGACATGTATAGTCACTGTCTCCTACAAATCAGCAGGCCACAAGTGCTCCAGAAGTGACAGCTTTTTTCTTAAAGGTAATGACTTTAAGATCTTCAACTATAAATATATCAGGCTCAATATTAGTTATGGCATTGACAAAATTGCTAAGGATTACGGTTTTAGGGTTTCCATCAGGAAAGTTGTTAGATCCGGTGGCTGCTGTGGTGTGCGTGGGTGCCGGTGTTTAATGTTGCAGTCCGCTATCCACCCACTACAATGCTAATTGCATGGTGACTCAGAACAGTCCCGTATGTGCAGCTCTGCATACAAGAGGAAAGACAAGGGAGACCAGTGCGTTTTTTTGTTTCCCCACTTCCAGCATGAAGAGAATGTATATTGTGTAAATATCCATGTATACATTATAGACACACACTAACTGGACCATAGTGCATGGATATTAGCTGAATAGGTACAATTGTATTACACTGTAACATTTCCGTATCTCAGGTCTTCATTTCCTTTTTTTTT
>VUQJ01013486.1:12127-22136 GCA_015108635.1 Andinoacara biseriatus
TTAAATAATAGTGAATTCTTTGCCAAACCTTTAAACTGGATAAGCGCTAAGAAGCTGACTTTCACGGGAGCACTTAAAGGCAGCATCAGTGATTCTCCCGTACCCCCCGCCACCCCCCGCCACGCCCCCCACCGTCTGCTCCGGCAGCCTGTCAGCTGAGCTCAGTGAATTCATCCCGCCAGCAGAGCGCGTCCCTGCGCCTTCTACAGAAAGTGGGGATGCCTCCTACCGGAGCACAGATCTACTCCCCGTTTTCAGTGAAACTGTGAAAAGGAAAAGCCCTGTTTGTTTTGCAACAGTCAGAAAGCCCGTGCACCGCGAGCTTTCTCCGCCACCCACACCGCTCCAACAGGACTCTCCCAGGATGCTGTCGAATAGCCCACACATCGGACACAAAGTAGCAGGCTGTTTGCTTTTCGTCTCCTTCTGTAAGTGCTCACTTTACTTTCTAATCTTCAAGTCAGGAGCTGGGGGTCGGGGGTGGGGTCGGGGGGCTCGTACCAGAAAGCGAAGCTGGTTTGTTTTGGGTTGTTTGGGAAAGAAGGGACAGTGTTGCGCTTAATAAAGCTTCGCCAACAGCGCGAAGAGACGAGCTGCGAGTGGATTTTTCTGAAGTGTAAAGTGTGGAAACACGATCCGCCTCAACTTCCTGAGGAGTTTAAAGGCGATTTGCACTTACCGGCTGCCATGTGGCTTCATGTAGAGCCGTTTATATTAGAGTTAATGGCAGCTTGAGAGGGTTTGGAAGCTGTCTCATGGCATTTCAGTTGAAATCTGCCCCCCCCTCCCTCTTCGCGACAAACGGAGCTGCTTTTTCCTGACATATCGACGTTGCACCGGCAGGAGTCAAGCCCGAGGATCAATGCACCTCAGGCTACAGCTCCCAAAAGCTTCAAGTTGGGGGTTTCTTTGTCGCTCTGGATGCACGCTTGGAATTTAGAAGCAAATTAAAAAACACGGTTAATACCACAGTTTAGTCCTAAGACGGAAATTAAATCCACAGACTGACAAATGAAACGACATCTTTGCACTTTGAGTACATTTTAGTTAAGTTTGCAGCAGAAATATTGGCGACATTATGTGACGCTGACTTGCATGAAGTTGATTGCTTAAGTGGATGAATGTTTAATTGATACAGTGTTAAATCTTTTAGGTGAATTGAATTAACATGAATGAATGTGTGTTTTAAGCGCTCTCCACAGATATTTGCGTTTGCATATTTGTGCATGTTCTCCTGTGTGTACATATTTAATGCACATACAGTCATATATAGTCAGTGATGTGACGTGTCTATCGCAGCACACAATTTGTGGCTGCAGCTGGGAAGAGGACTGCACTGAGTGACCAATATTATATTTGCCCAGTGTACCATGGTGAAGGTCCACCTGGACAAGATGAGATAAATGCTGAGCTGCCTGCCTTGCTGGGACTGAAAATTGTCATGGTGACAAAAGTTAAATAGCTAAATACACAAAGATCCGCAAAAATGTGTTCCATTACCACAGGTCATCCCCAGTACTACAGATTTATTATTAATTGGATTCGACCTGAGATAATTAAGATTTTAACCTACACTTAGCCACTATTTTACATTCCCTTCTTTGCCTCCTCCACACCTTAATATGCTCACGACATATAAAAGCATTCCCTCTTTATTTTGTAGACTTCGTTTCGCTTTGATAGGAATTCAAGAAAAAATCATGTTATTAATGATCGTCTTCATTCCTCGGGTTCTAATTACTGGTCCCAAAAAAAAAAAAAAAGCCTTGTCTCGGTTTAACTCATTCTTAATAACAAGGATTAAATATTGCTTTAAAGCTTACCTGAGGATGTCGCACATTAAATAAAAACAGGCTGGTTTGAACAACTTTTCAAGTCTGTGCATGTGTGATGTAAAAAATGCAACACATTCCAGGCAGTACGAGCAGCCTATGGTGTCTGCTGCAATCGACTCTGTGCCCGGGTGAAAGCTCTGTTTGTGTATTTGGCCCTGAGTCAAGCACATTTAGCTGGGCATCACATTCAGACAAGGCTGCTTGTCTGCCCCCCCCTCCCCTGTATGTAATATTCATGGACCTAACATTGAAGTACAGCCGAGGTCTGGAGAATGGCCAGTGTGGTGACATTAGGGTGCCACCTCTGCTGTTTTTCCAATGATGTTGTCCATGAAGGCTCAACCAACTGTCATTTCAGATGTGCACTCGAGTGGTTTGAAGCTGAGTGCGATGCAGTCGGGACCACCAGTTTGAGACCACAGCACATTTTCTGGATCCACACGGGGCGCATTTCAATTGCGGGAACATGTGGTAGCTCCACAGAGTGTTGCTTGTTGACATATTGATAGTGCAGAGATGAACAATATTTGGGGTTAGGGTGCTATATACAAACTGCCGATTCAGCTTTTCGTGCGCCGTTGGTGAACCCGCCACATTTATCACTCGTGGCTGGAGAAGATATTTGAACTGTGCTTTTAATTTAGAACAATTCAGTCTGAAACGCCAGTTATATATTCAGTATACAAATTTGTCAAAACACAAACAGTTGGTTTGCTGGTTGCTGACATATTCATTGCAAACAGCATCTTAAAGGTTATTGTCTTTTTTTGTCACCATATGTCTAAGTGACAGATTTATCTTCAGAAAGCTTTCCCCAATTCCTCTACTCCAGGATGACTCAGTTCAGTGACAGTAAAAAGGATTGTGAGATTGAAGTGGGTGATGATGGAGAGAACGGAGAGCTGAGCCAGCCCTTAAACAATAGTCTTTGTTCTGACCTTCAGCTGTGGTCACTTTGGGGTTTTTAGGAGTGACTGAAGGAATACGGCCGACATAGTGAGGAGGTTTTGGGATTTGAGATTACTTTGGGGGGGGGGGTCTAACTGCTGGTCTTGGAGCATATTTTAACCCAAAGTAGGGGCAGGAAGATATGACTATAGTGATTACTCTGAATGAGCAGCTTTTGGCTGGTCAGAAGTTCGTTAACCGTTTAGATTGTTGATTTTAAAAGCATCAATTTAGCTTCATGAAAGGACACAGGGCTGGTTTTAAGAACAATCTGCACCAGTGCAAAATTCTGTTGGCATTTACTGCAAGTTCGTCACACAGTTATGTTTGCAGCTGGGTGTTAGTGCATAAGGATTTGTAGGTGTTTCCCTGTTAGGGTGAGCAGCTTGGCTTCAGTCAATTATAAAAGCTACTAAGGTCCACAGCCAGCAGTTTACTACAAATTGCTGAAAACAAAGAATAAAAGCATGTCTTTTTTTTATGATAGTCATCATGTGAAGCATTAATTTATTTGGCATAATGGTGAACAAAGGCATAAATGGCACACGTGGAGCTCAGTGTCAGGGCTTTGGCACCGAGTCCTCGTCCTGAATGTTAGAGCTGGTATATTTGTGGTCTTTAATGCTGCTATTGCTGGTATTTTAATGTCACGGGGCAGAATTTAAAGCAGAGTGTCTCAGAGAGAATAGTTAGCAAAAACAAGCATAGGTGCCATGTCTCTAGTGCAGGCAGCAGAGCTCGTTTTTGCAGCGTTTCATATTCAGACATAGGTCCACAATGAAAACTGCTGCAGAGCACAGTCTTCATTCACGAGTGCACACACAGTTCTGCAACTCACAACTCGCTTTCATCAGTTTATTATTTATTTATCTTTACTCCTCTCTAGTATGAAATCTCTGTAAAAACACAGCTATTAATGTTTCTTTTCTGCCCACAGGTGGCTGTGAATCAGATTAATTCCTTTGACTTTAATAAGTAGCTGCAGTGATGCACGCATTTATGCACACGGCATGGCAGCCTTATTAACTTGAAGACTGGCCAGGATCTGAAGTTAAAAAACAAACAAAAAACTCTTGGTGTTTTTCTTCTGCGTATCCTGCTGCTGGTCACCTGTTACATGCAGATCTAAGATTTATTTTTACAAACTTGTTTGTGAAAAAGCTGCGCCGTGAGATTTGAACCACTGCTCAAAACCTCCAAGAGCCAACGGGGTCCGATATAAGATTATTATAACATATCAATTGCCGTGCTGTTTAAACACAGTGTTTTTGTTGTTTTGTTGGCCGATTACTTGCTCCCTCATCAGGTCTGCTTGTTTGGACCACGCAGTTTGCTCTCGTCTTGGCAGACAGCGTTGATCATTACTGCAATGAATTGGCTATGTATGTGCCTGTAAATTTGCATATTGTTAGATTATCTCCGCAACTTCCCACTCCCACTGGCAACATATTGACATTTGCCATATTGGGTTTTTTTTGTTTTGTTTTTGGGTTTTTTGGGGGGTTTTTTAAGCCGAGTGGGTTGTGAAACTGTCTAACATAGTACCTTCATATGGTAGTGACATATCAGTCTAAAAGTAGCCATGCTTTAAAGCATACCCTGCTTAATTTACTATTTATTTACCATTTACTGTGGGACCATAATTTAAAATATGAGCATTAAGTTGTATGAAATAAGGCTTTAAACTAGTGATTGAAAGCATCAAATTTCCCCACTGTGGGACAATAAAGGCTGTTTCTTCTTCTTCTTCTTCTTCAATTAATCTGTAAAGTGTAGACTGAGGTTAAGACTGGGAGGCTGCAGCCATCTTTATGTACAGTTTATGTTGGCGTCATTACAAAACCTGCTCGTCTGCAGAAGAAACTGTGGCAAAGAAAGTTTCTTGTATGTTGCCTCTCTGTCCGAGTGTCTGCAGCAAACTAAACAGATCTGTTACTGAGAACAAAATGAAGGTCAAGTTAAAGAATGGATGCGGTCCGACTTTTGTGTACAGAGAGTAGCATTGTCCTTGTCCTTTACTTTTTAATATATTTCTAACATGCTGCATCCTCATCTGCTGTATGAGCCCTCTGCAGCTGCCAGGTTGTTGATTTCACCTTGTGTGTGTGTGTGTGTGTGAGAGTGAGTGTGTTTGTGTGCAAAATCTAATCCTGGAGACACCCACTGTAGCAGAAACACCCACAATGGCATCTTTGTATATGCTTTTCTGTTTGTGGAGTAGAGATGAAACAGTGTGAAAAAATAATTCATGATCACAGTGACCAAAATTATTTTAAAACTATGATAACATTTATTTATTTAATGTAATTAGCATTTAAATAATACAAAGCCCTGAGAGTAAGCGCCCTAGCTCTAACTGGATTAGGTGTTGCTAGTATGAGTCCTAGATGGCTGCTGGGAATGTTTGAGCTGGAAGAGAAAGTTTAAATTTAATATGACACAATCCCAGATGAAGCCCCTGCATCTCGCATGCCTAACAGTTTGCAGAGCAGTTGTCAAAAAATATAAACCAAATGAATTATTACAACTGTGTGTGAAACTGTGTGCCATCTGTGCCAACCCTTTGAGGAGCTTTGCTTATAATAGCTTTTACTGTCTTTGTTGCTGCGATGGTGCTGTGATTTTTCAGTGGAAGAATTGTTAGAAGAATTGAAATCATCTTCACACACTTAAGTTATGGTAGGTTTCCTTCAGCCTGGAGTTATTGTTGATCATCACAGACCAAAACGCACTGATATACAGCCGCGTTCAGTCAAGACTGGACAGCGACAGAGTTTTCTACATATTTAAGACTCCGGTCAAACAGGCCTAGAGAATTGTTGGCATCCATCAGTTTCTAGAGAAAAAAGCTGGTGAGTTTGTAGTTGTGAAATCAGTGCTGCATCAAAAACCTCGCTGTGATTGATTTGGTTGCTAGCACATTGTCTTGTGACTAAACCCTTGTCAGCAACTTGCTGTGTGGCGGTGAAACTTGTGATGCAAACCAGAAACAAAGAGTACACCATCACAATAAACGCTGCACTTCTTCTGTGCAATTTTCTATGCAAAATACGGCAATTTGCTAGCGACCGAAGCAACCTCAAAGTGGTTCTCGATGCAGCACCATATTCCTCTGTGTGACTGATTTCACCTAACAACTGCCAGCAGCCACTCGCCAACTGAACGGAGAATACACACTCCTCCCCAACGACAGGTGCTTACCAACTGGTCTCTAGGCGTGTGACTTAGGTATTGTTTTGTGAAACACATTGGGGCAGTACCACATGATAGCACACAATAATAACCGCACACACCTTTAACAACATCATGCATTTATGTGCACAACAGCAGGTGAAGCTCGGGCATGTCTGAGAGCAAGAGTGTGTGTCAGCCTCCCATGATGAGTGCCTGAAAAGCGAAGGTGTTTCACTGGTTTGTTATCAGAACTGATCGCTATCGCCACAATTAGCAAGCGGTCGTCCCATATCCAGGGGAAACCCATCCGATCGCCGGGCTGGGAATTTTTTTCTGGCTGGAACCCTGGGGATGTCCTTAATGATGAAAATATAATTCGGTGCGACCCAACACGAACTCTTTAACTGGATCAGAATGCAGATGGATCAGACATCCTAGTGCACACTCCACTTACCGACACATCCACATTGGTGCATCTGGATGTTGGTTGTGGACATAAATGATGGGATATGGATTCCAGGTACTGAGCTGCAGTCACACAGCTGTTAGCAGTGGTGCTGGGACCTGCTGTGATGTGTCTTTTGGAGATGTTTCACTTTCAAAAGGAAAGGAGGCAGAGCTGGAGGTGGCAGAGTTGAAGATGCTGACATCTTCATTGGGAGTGACCAGGATTAGAAATGAGTATATCAGAGGGACAGTTCAGGTTGAGCAGTTTGGAGAGTTACAGAGGCAAGGTTGAGACGGTTTGGACAAAAAAGGAGGGATAGTGGATTGGCCAAACGATGTTGAATGTGGAGCTGTCAGGCAGGAAGGAAAAGATGAAAAACACAGATGAGGTTAATGGATGTAGTGAAAAAAGGACATGCAGAAGGCTGGTCTGACAGAGGACGATGCAAGTGATGGGGCGAAAAGGAGGCGGCTGATCCAAGGTTGCGACCTCTAAAGGGAGCGGCTGAAAGATGAAGAAGTTGAAGAACCTGCAGCCTGACCTCATGCTGTGATGAATGTTATTTTCAAAACATTTAATATTAATAAACCAGAATGAAAATTCACTTTGCGTTCAACTCGAAGACACTTTAATGATTGAAACTCAACTCAAATATTCGCTCAGCTTTTCTCTCGCTTCGTGCTTGGTTCTTTTACCAGCCACTTTACACCATATTGTACCAGGAAGTGTTGTTGTGTAAACAGGGGGGCTACGGATGCCCTTTCAGAAGAGGTTGGTAAGAGCTGAATCCATGTTTAATGGCCCTCAGCTTGGCAATGTTTGTGCGCTGGTCTCAGAAGTGGTTTCTGGATGGCAGCCCTGCCACATATATCAGCACTGTGAAGCTAACACGATTTTAGATTTTATTGTTTTTGCCAAATTAAATAACTTCTGTTTTTTGAAGCACTGCAGCTGCAGTTCAGAGCCTTCACTATTCAGTCTATTTGGAAGCCCTTAGCTGTCTCATGTTGATTTGAATACCCCACGCGGACACGGTGATTATCAGAGCTCTTTTAAAGCATGCAGTGATTGCTAATTTGCATTCAAGTTAATATAATACACCTGAATAACTGCCTTTTGTTAATGCGATTTAGTTACTTCAAAGCACTTTTCATGTGGTGCATCTGTTTTTTCCAGCTCCCTCTGTGCCCATTAAATGCTGGAAGTAATTAAACATTAAGTCAGACACTGACCAATTGTCAAACAAGCAAACCATTGTTTAATTACTATGAATCCATTTTTCATTAGCAGGAAATAGCTCTCGGTAGAACCCTTCAGCTTGTTTGAATTTCATAAAGTATCTAGCCACTCTGCATATCTTCTTTGTCAGACTGAATTCTCCTAAGATGTAACCTGAGAACGCCGTTTCTCGGCTAATTGCGCCGGACATCTGCTGTTATTACGGCAGCTTATTTAAAAGCTAAACCATTCAGAGTCTTCGTCATGTAAAGGGATTTCGAGACTTTCTGAAATCGAAGCCACTCCACCTCAGTGTGGCTCGATTGAAAGCCTGGTTGGAAACAACAGACTTTATTATGTGTGCTGAGGAGGCATCGAGATGGAGGCGCTCCCGTCACACCTCCCGATGTTATGTATGGAGTTATTCCCCCTCTCGCTTTCTGTGCGTCTCTGCCTCTCCTCTCCAGGGTAAGCCACGAAAAGACGGGAATCTTGAGCAGATGTAGGGGAATGCATTGTGAACTTGTACGTATTCCTGTAGGAAACCCAGTTCCATGCCAAATGTTGCATTTTTAATACTGGCAGACACCAGAATATCACATGATGATGTTGTCTGCTTGCTCTACATACCTCAAGCTTTGCTGGTTCTCTCTTTATGTTTGCGAACTCCACGTGGCCATTAGTATGTGCAGAAAATAATGTGTTTTTTGGACAAAATTGTGTTTTGCCAGTTTCATGTGGACAAAAAAAGGAGGCAGCGTAATCCACGTTGTGATTCGCACAATGCACAATTTGTCATCTTTAGCTTCTCATTTTATGAGTAAGCTCAGGATTATTTTTTGTTCTGTTTTTTTCCGGTTGTCTCAGCACCATATGCTCTGTAAGATTCAGACTTGTTTGTGGGAAGTGTTTGAAGTGAGACTTACCTTTAAAATATAATGGCTTAAAAAAAAATCAAAGAATTTACCAGTGGTGCTGGTCAATACATTGTGTTCTTTGAGCAGGGACAATATCACAAAAGTGCCAGAAACACACTGAAAATTCATTTTATTTCCACACAGCATGCTTTCACACTCCAAGGGGAAATATTTGACTTTGTTCAGAAAACATGTTTGAAATAACTGCATTTCTTTATTCAGTGGGAAGTTCCTATCCAGGATTTGGGATTGATGTTAGCAATGTAACTAGTGGAACAACATAACTACAGTATATAGCTAATTTGCGATGCCTCTATGCTTGTTCTTTTACAGCTAGTTATAGTATCATTGCTGTATTGAGCAATGTTATTGCATTTATTTATTTACTTACTTTTTTAAAAAAGTTCCATTTATATTCCTGTGATCTGAAGTTTTCATCCAGAAATGAAGCTCATGATGCTCATTTGCCATTGTTGTGCCAACTTTTTGCTAAATTTACTAATCCTCGATTATTTTCATTTGAAATCTTCTGAAACTTGGTACAAATACTGTCTGTTAAGTCTCTACAAAATAGGGGAGACGGATTTTCCTTTTTTTTTTTCCTCGAAATTTTCCTGCAATACTTTACATTAGTGCTTAATCCGTGTTCCTCCCTCCTAGGCCAACTTTTTTGAAACTTGGTATGAATATTCAATGTGCAAAGCTCTACAAAATGCTTCAGACAAATTTTTCATTTTCAATCTTTTTTTTTTTGGAGTTTTGAAGATAAGCAGTTCATTCATGTTTAACTTAATTGACTACTTCGCCCTTATTTATTGACTGAATCTTTTGAAACTTGGTACGACTATTCAATGTGCGATGCTCTACAAAATGCTTCAAATGTTTAATTTTCAATTATTTTTATTTTATTTTTATGAATTTTGAAAATTAGCAGTTCGTTCATGTTTAACTTAACTACTTTCCCTTATTTATTGACTGAATCTTTTGAAACTTGGTACAAGTATTCATTGGGCAAATCTATATAAAATGCTGCAGATGAATTTCAGATTTTTCACTTTAATTAATTAATTTATTTATTTTTACAATTTTTCAGGAAATATGTAGATTTATGTTTAACTTTAGTCGTTAGACTTCTCTTATTAGCTTCCATATTGGCTTAAACGTTGAGCAAGACAGTTTATTATTATATAATAATATTAATGTTTTTTTTAATTAGTAAAGTCACTGCAGAGTCATTCTTTGAAGATACTGTGTGCTGTGGAAAGATTGTTTTGTTCCTCTGTTAATTATCTGATTGTCATTTATATTTGGCTGATTTAACAGCTCATCAGCATCGTTTGTGTTTTCTTTCCATTTGTCTCATTTTGTCCGTGTCACAAAAAACACTCGTAACTAACTGCAAACGGCTGTGAATAGTAGCGACAAACAGGATGTTTTTTTTTTAATGCGAGAAAACTTAAAAAATGTTA
>VUQJ01013486.1:22156-37098 GCA_015108635.1 Andinoacara biseriatus
TGTATTTTTTTTTTTTTTCATTTTTCAAAAAAAAAAAAAAGAAAATTTTTTTTTTTTATTTTTTTTTTTTTTTTTTTTTTTTTTTTTTAAATAAACGAGAAAAATACATTTCCAGTTCCTTTAGACTGAAAACTATCAGCATCCATTGTTAATTTTCGGTGCTTTAATTTCTAGAATAATAAGGGTAATTTGTTCTGATTCGGTAGCTTTATTCCAGTCTTTGCACACAGAAGCTTTTAAATTCACTCTTTGAGCTCACGTAATCGACTCGATAGCTGACCAAATTAGTGCAGACTCGTCAAAAAGATTTTTTTTATCAATCTTATGAAATATATGAAATATAGGTGAAGATCCTGTATTTTGGATATTAGACTATGGCTTGCTCGAACCTCAAAAACATATCTGCTGCCTTTAGGTTTTAATCTGAACTCTCTGTTGACCTCTTTGATGGCCGCAGTGCAGCGAGTCGGGAGAGGAAATTTAACTATTTTTATGTTATATCATCTAATTAAAGTCAGATTTAAAGCTGAGTGCTGTGGGAGTGAAGGCGGTGTAATTTAATATAAATTGCTTTATTAATTCATTCTCAGCAACTCTGCTGTTTTTGATGTATTGATTTGAAATCCTGGGAATCTTTCGGAGAAGATTTTCTTGTCTCAGAATCGATGGCAACATAATTGGATAGAAGCTCTCCAGGCTCTAATTACAATCTCGGATGGATGAATGGTGCTGTACACTTTCAGAAATCCAACAGCAACTCAGAAGGCCCTGAAATACCATTTAAAAATATTTTTTTTCCTACAAATAATTGCATAAACAAGTTGTTTTCTTTTACCTTTGCATGTTTTTGACAGTGATGATTGAACTACAGAGGAGACTGTTTCACTTTGGAATATTTGATTGCTTTTTTGCAGGATTATTATAAATAACAATCTCTTTCCATTGTTTCAGTTTATATCAACCTTGCTGCTGGCAGCTCAGAAAAAGACACACAGGTAAGAGAAACAGTCGACCCCGTTATTCTTTATTTGCCATCTGAAAATTATAACTGATACTTTGCAGTGTTCTGGTGTCACTCCTTTATTCCTTGCTTTCCAGTTGTTCAGCAGGCCTCCACTTTCTGACCAACTGAAATAATTAGCCATGTTGTTATTGTTTTTCTTTTGTTCTTAAATTGATTGGTTATTGGCCTCTAGATCAAAAGTTTGATTTGCTCAGCGAAAAGTCGATTCCCTCTTTCTGTGAGCTCAATCTCGTTTTCTTGCTCCTGCATTTTCTGCAGTCTGCTGTTGCTGCTTGATAAATAATTAACATGTTCAGTTGCTCCACTTCTCATTGGTGTGAGGAGATGTTGACAGTAAGCCTCCTGGCAGAGGTGCTTAGCATCACAAAAATGGGAAATTACTGTCTTACTTTTTTACTGATGTCAACTAATTCTTTTCCTGCTGAAGAAGTTTTGCCCTTTCGCTTTGACACTTTTCCATTTCCCCCCCTCCATGTTCTTATAAATGATGCAGAATTTGTTTTTAACTAAACCTGCAGTAGGATCCAGCGGAATATAAATATCCTAAAACATTTGGTTCTTTGTATTTATGAGAACTGCAGAAGCTACTGGGATCTAATATAAACTGACGAGTAAGTCAGTTTCCCTGATAAAATAACCAAATCTATCAGAAAGGATACTCCCCCGCCTTTTTTTAAATTACCATTTGACACATCTGCCCATCAAACAATACAGGAAAGATTTATATGGCATCCACTCAGGAGAAGAAACCCATTAGAGGAACTGAAAAGAGACGAGTTTTTACAACAATGGAAAGATAATCAGGAATAAAATTGCTAATGTGCTGAAAAAAAGACAAACATAAAAGCAGAGAAACCAGTTTCTGGAGTTCCTTTATATGTAAACTGCTGCAATGCATCTATTCATACACTTAAATGTCTGCAAAAAGCACCACAAAACAGCTCAACATTTTATTTCTGTCTTTTCCTACATTTACCCTTACACGAGGTTGCTAATGGTTTTGAGAGCTCATGGTCTCTTTATACTCCCAGGATACTATGAGTTTCCTAATGCACTTACTGCCCACTGCATAAGCGGTTGCTGAAGGACCAGGGTACCCAGGGCACAGAAGGTTGGTGGTTCAATAACTCCTACTCCAGTCTGCACGTCAAAGTGTCCTTGGGCCATGTTTACAGTGACGGGTGCTGCACCCGTGTGTGTGTGTGTGTGTGCATAGATGAATGTGGCTTTTAATAGAAAGCACTTTGGCAGACAATGACTGGAAAAACACTATATAAAGTCCATTTAGCATTTAGCAAATATTAGCAGGTTTCTCAGGCATAAAGACTGTGTTGCTTTCTGCATGTGTGACATTTGTTATATTTAGCGTTATATTTGTCACGTGTGTGTTTTGTGCAACTCAGGTGAACTGCAAAGTGTGAGCCGGGTTATTTATTGCGGTTTTAGATCGTCTGAGCTGAGAAACAACATTAACAAATTGGAACGGAATACGAATATTTAGGTCATGGAAGCGCTCCAATTTAGTTATGGAAAGTCATGGAATATACATCAGGGCCATGGCAGGAAGCTCGAAGGTCACATGTGCTTATAAATTAGTCAAACATTAGTTTGTTTGAAATTCTAAGCATTTCATGAATAAAGCAATTAGTAAATGCTTATTTCACAGATAACTATTGACATTTTACAGACATTATTCATTTCATTTTTTTTTGAGGTTTTTGAAATCTCTTCTTATTGGCCAATAAATGTCAGTGATCTGTGACAGGGCCTCATCAGTAGGGAAAAAGCTAAAGCAATTTGAATCAATGTGTGTATGTAAACACTATTGCATGTATATTTTGTAGTTCAATCCACCAACGTAAGCCTTTAGATGAAATTACTGCTTCTTCAGAGCTTATTTCTCATGAATTTCAGACCAAACGGTCAGTACGGAAGATCTGGTGCTGCATGAAAGATGATTCCCTGACTGACTTCAAACAGCTGCGCTCATCAGATCCAAATAAATCCGCTCATGCAGTGTGTGTGATATGGGACACGCTGATATCAGAATGCAAAGACGCAACAACCAGTTTGCTTACTGTTCGCTCCCTTCCAATGGAAGAAGTTTTGCTTTATACGCCGCTTTAATCAGCTTTTTGATTACAGCGCTGCAACAAGAGGCTCATCATATGTAATTCAGGAAACACAGTTGCAGCTGTAAATATCAGTGTAATCAGTCGTCATCTTTCAACACACTCCGTGGCTCGCATATGGACCCCCACCTCCTCCTCCTTTGAAGATGGCCTGACGCCTCTGATGACTGGCAGCAGTTTGAACTGAAAATGAATTGGAGACGTTGGCAAAGGCAAGCACAGGTGCTGAGATTATCTGTCGCTTCAGGGCTTCATAAACAACAAGAATACTACAGATTTGCTTATGTAAGCATAAGCAGCTTGATCTTGTGTACTTAGAGGACTCACGAGGAAGGATGCAAGCGAGCTGCTATATAACGTGAGAACAAACCTCCTGCTGATGGTCCTGCAAAGCCAGCAAAAAAACATTTCTCTGACGCGTGACCGTGAGGCTGTGCAAGTTATGAATACACTTTTAAAATGAAATACATGACCCAGCCTGAAAGCTGTCTACGCTGAAAGGGTCAGCTTCACCTTCTGGTGGTGTTAATGTATGTGGGGGAGAAAAAGCACAGAGCAGTCATCTACCATATACACGAGGACAAGCAGAGGGGATGTAACTGAAAGTGCAGCTTTGTGAGTCAATGAGTTATTTTGTGTGTTTTAGAGACTACGTGGTGTAGTTCCACAAAGTTATATAATATAAATATTTTCTTGAGTGAACCTGCAGACTGTGCAGGAGGGGAGGCGGTGTTCTCTGAAGCCTGGGACAACCTTTCCAGTTACTCTAAAATTATATAGTTTGTAAAGTAGATGGCAAATATAACAACCACTTTTTTCTACTGTGACTGGCTGCCTAAAAGCAGAGAAGAGTACCTTTTGTCCTTTGGAGGTCTTAAGTTTTAAGCACATTTCAGTTTGTCTTGAAATTATATAAAAAAAAAAAAGTGATTCCTTAAAAACACCATGTCTGATTGAACAATAACACCTTCGCTGTAATTTGCAGGTTTTTCTGCGGAATGTCATCTGTAGAGCCTAAATGGCTGTCACTGGGAGCAGAGAGAGCTTTTCTTATAACTACTTCTCTCTTCACCTCGGGCAGTTGCTTTGCAAAAATCAAACTCAAGAAGAGACGTCTGATGTCTGAATCATTGCTACAGCCCATCTGCAGTGACCTGAGCTCAGGAATGAAAATTTCTGAGCTAACAAACCTCTGTGAATGCTGTCAATATTCATCCAAAGAGCCGAGTACCAGCAGTTCCCAGGCAGTACACACTAATCTGCATTGATTAAACTGCAAAGTTATCTATTATATCTGGAAACCTGTCTTTGTCTAAACCACATTAAGTCATGCCTTTTCACAGTCAAAACTTATTAGGAGTTTTTATTATAAAAACAGAGAAAAAAAGGACATGCATTCAATCCCATTAATCAAATGGCATCTAAATGTGATGACTTCGAGTCTCAAGTCTTTGTGAAAGTCATAATAGCAATCTTACTGGATCGAACTTTCGGTCTGTCACAAGCCTGAACTGCAAGCGATGGCAGATTAGCACAAAGATTACAACATGCCAATTTCTGCTGTCTGTGCAGTAAAAGAAAAAGAATGTGATAAATGATCTAATCTTATGCAAAACAGCAATATCCTCTCTGTCACAATCGAGGTAATGTCTGAATGAAACCATGACGACCCTTAACCTGAAAAAGTGACCTGTGCTTGAAAGAGAATACCATCGCTTCAGCAGATTGTTGGACCTGCTCGTGTTACTGTATGTATCACGTGTATAAACATGGCTTAGGCTAGCTTGAGGGGTTTGTCACTGTCTGTGTTTAACTGACAGCAGCTGCCAGGCTGAGAGCTGGTAGGAGAAGAGGCTAAATAAACAAACCAGCCCTGTCTCCTTAAAATGACTTTCTAATACAGATTAAGTCCGTTCACGATTACAGTCAAAGAAAGTTTTCAGAGGACTCTGTGTGGTCCCATAAAAAAAAACCCAAAGTACCACAAATTCAGTAGCTCTAGCTTGGCAGCAATAACATGAAGTTTTCTGTCTGACTTTATCAGTCTCTCATATCGTTGTGGAGGAAATTTGTTCCAGTCTTCTTTATAGCGTTGCTTCAGTTAATTGAAGTTTGTGTCCATTTATTTATGCACAGTTCAGGTTGAGGTCTGGATTTTAACACTTTTTTTTTTTTTTAGCCATTCTGTTGCAGATTCGCTGCTGTGCTTGGGATCTTTATCCTGTAGCATGACCCAGTTTCAGCCAAGCTTTAGCTGTCGAACAGATGGCCTCCCATTTGACACAAGAATGCTTCAGTTTACAGAGGAGTTCACGGTCGACTCAATGACAGCAAGGTGCCCTGGTCCTGTGGCTGCAAAACAAGGCCAAATTATCACCCCTCCACCACTGTGGCTGGTATGAGCCGTTTGCGCCGATGCGCTGTGTTTGGGGGGGGGGTTTGGTGGCGGTGTGCATTAAGTCATGATCCTGGGTCCGTTGGGTTGGACTTAGATTTGAGTTTTATTTTCCTTTTAAGTGGTTCCTTTGTTCCATTTTCTGGTGTTCTGTTATGTTCTTAGTTGAGTTCATTTGTAGCTTAAGCCCTTCTTAGTTTAGTTACCTTAGTCTTGCGTATGGTTTAGTTATGTGTTGAGTTGTGTCCTGTTTCCTTAATCACCCGGTGTGTATTTAAGCCCTCAGTTTTCCTTAGTTCATTGTCACGTCGTCCCTCATTGTAGTGAGTTTCCCTGCGGTGTCTACAGTTTGTCTGAGTAACCATGTTCTTTAAGCTTTTATTGCTGTTTCCTGCCAGCAATAAAAGCTGCATTTTGGGTCCACATCCTGCCTGCCTCACTACCGTATTATGACACACTATAGCCAAACATCTTCACTCTAGTCTGGTCTGTCCATAGTTTGTTCAGGTGCAGCTTTGTAAAGCTGTGCTGGCATATCCTTTTTTAGAGAGTAGAGGCCTTCTCCTTTTTCTAATTGTGCTTACATGATCATTTAGCATGCAAACTGAGGCCTGCAGAGTCGCAGCCGTAGCTCTTGTATTATTTGCAGTTGTCCGAGCCTTGCACAGTCTGACCTTGAGGGCACTTTGCTGGGATGTCCACTCCTGGGAAGACTGTGTCAACACACCCTCGAATGCTCCGGAATTCTAAAATCTCTGCTTTTATAAAGGTGGTCACACTTGCTGATGATCAGTTGATCAAGTGCATCTGATTAGCAGCACTTGGCTGTTGTTTACTCTCTTAACCTTTATGGGAATAAAGTATTCTAAGGGTGTACTTAGTCCTGTGAGCATTTTTTTTTCCATTTGACTGGAAATGTTTTCTCCCAGAATGTTTATTTAAGAACACATTTAGTGAAAAAAATGATAGTCTCATCCAGGATTTAAAAAAAAAAAAAAAACAATCTGACAAATCAAACATGCGGAGGTACCTGCTGTGGCGACCACTTGTGAGCAAGAGAGTAGCTGATAATAGCTTTAATGTGCCATCATTCAGGAAAGTCATGTCAGTTTATCTGAAACATAATTAATCAGTAAAATACAATACTTGTGCTGTTAAATAGAAGCCCACCTATCGTCATCTAGTCTAGTCTTCAAATCAAGTGGAAAGTGTTTTCACATGGTCCCCTGCGGGTTTTCTTTCTTTCTTTTTTCAAACAGCAAGTATGCCAATACACGAGAGGTACGAGCTGGGGCTAAGATAAGTAGTATTCTTGTTTGTAAGTAAGATAAGAAGGCGAGTTCAGTGTGAAAGTTAATGCGGGTTGCTGTCTGAAGTCTGTCCTCTTGTGTAGCCGGCTGCTGTCTGGTTGTTGCTGTGACCATCTGCCTTCGATCAAACGGTGTCGTTATTGCTTTATCCAAACAGGTCTTAAAATGAAGTGTTTTAATTAGGCGCGCAGAAACAAGGTCTCCATCAAAGTCACCTGAGAACTAATGATATTCTGATGAATTTATGCAAAGATTTAGGGCCGTCGTTTGGTTTGCAGTGGTTCCAGAGCCGAATCTTAATCAGCGATACAAACATCCAGAGTCTCACACGGCCGTTTCACAAAGCTGTGCCGCCCACTGCCTTTCTCACCCAGCCTGACCGGCTGTCACCACTCGCACTGCTGGTAATGAATGGATGTTAAAGAGAGAAATGTTGCAGAAGTGTATCAGCTCATTGGATGAATGTAAACACAGACGCAGGGGGAGGATAATGTGTGCCAGCCATGGCGGAAAATAGAAATATGCGACTAAATATACACTTTAACGGAACGTCTGTTTAACCATTTTTTTTTCCTCGGAGAACAGTTAACCTTGGTGTAAATGGCATGTGCGTAATATATCTTTATGTAGGCCTGCTGGTGCACTAATTAGACACGTAGGGCCTGGGTAAAAATTCAGATTTTTATTTTTAAGGCACTAAATTAATCATTTATAAAGGCTGGTTGAAACAAATAATTGGGCTAAAGTTATTTCTGTGAGGGGTTGCTTGTTTGTTTCTTGACAGTTCCAGTTATCATAAGTTTCCTTTTATAGTCTCCTTCCTCAAAGCCACATTTCGAGTGACATGCAGTATCTAGATGAACAATTCTGGTAAATACCCACATATGATCCAGAAAGCTACGGCACCGGAGCGTGAATATTGTATTCCTGTGTGACTAATCTCTTTTTTCTCAATATTGATGGGTAAAATTTGGTCAAAAACATCTATCATCCATCTCATGAAGAGGCCACGGAGCACACTGTGACCCTAAATAACTTGCACTGCAGGGCTCGACAGTAACGGCTGCCCGTTGCCCCAGGCAACCAGATTTGGACCGCTGTCAACAATTTTGTGCTGTCTGGTCGCCTGCGTTGGCAACAGTTCTCCAGTGCTTAGAAAAGCAAAGCTGAATCCCTCCGAGTACAGTCTTCTAACTAAGCGAGAGTGCCCCCGTTGAACTATTTCACTGCGTGAGAAATGGAAGGAAAACTGAATGAGAACACAATAGAGTGGAATTTATACCAAATAAAAACAAGCCAGATCTCCAGCAAAGTTTGGAAGATAAACACTGTGGAAAATGTACCTGAAGCTCTGCAACACGAAATACTGGTAAATTCAACATTAGGTGCCAGAGGGCGGGGGGGGGTCACAGGAAGCAGAAACCACCACAGCTGGTGCACCTATAGAAGGACGAACCATCAGTGTTCTTACAAATGTGAGCTCAGGAAATCAGGCTTTTCAGGCTCGTCCGGGGTCTCTGGATCAGGAAACGGCTCTGATGTGACTAAATTTTGAAGCTGTAAATTAAACCAGGCTCACAGGAGTTAAACATTTTATCCCTTTTGTAATTTAACATCCTAAACTCATTACCTTGCAAATGTGAAATTTAAATGCGGTGGCATCATTCTTTCATTCTTACTTTTCCTTTGGATTATATTGATAAAGCTGAGCCTATTGTTCTTAATTAAATCCAAGATGTTTGTTGCTATGGATACAGCTATAACTTTATGCCAGTTAATTACATTTTAGAGTTACTTGATTGGATGCATATAATTACTTACTGTCATTTTGTTTTGGTTAGCTGAATTGTAAAAATAACGATTAAGATTACCTGCAGTCAGATAGATGAAGTGTTAGCTAACAGCAGCCTGCTTTAAATCTTCCTGTGCTCTCTACTTCTTAAGTACCGGGCCTTTCAGAACAAATATACATCAAGTGAATCTGTCACGGTGGTTTGACTGCGTCTGCTTCTATCTGATGCAGAAGCAGATTGCTGCTGCTTAGAGCTTACCGTCATCATATCATTATGAATATCATCATATTTGAAGGATGGGCTGGTCTACACAACAGATGACCATCATAACGGTCCTATACTGTGCTGCGAGTTCCAGATTTGCTGTTGTAACAGGGTTTCTACCAAAGATAGCCTCTGGAGAAATTTAGGATGACCGTCTAGACCAGGGGTCTCAAACCTTTTTTCTTACTCTACAGGAGTGAATTAGTTTTTGACCCAATAATTTTCAGCATTGTAGTTTTGGTTCATCCTCCTTCAGTCGTCAACAAATTTCGCTATATAACAGAACTTGTGGTCGTGTTGCACCTCAATTGTTTTTAGAGAATTCTGAATTATCTTCTTAAGGTTAGATGAAAATATATGAATATTGTCTTTATTTCAGAATGGTAAAGAAACCTTTTACAAAATCCCGGATCCAGATCGTGATCCAGATCACCACCAAATCAACTGTTGCTTGTACCGCCTCCAACAACTCCAGAAATTTTCATTGAAATCCATTCATAATTTTTTATGTTATCCTGCTAACAGACAGACCAACACTATGAAAACATAACCTCCATCCACCCACCAGTGGGTAACATTTGTCGAGAGAGAGCGAGAGAGTACCAAATTTTATCAGGATAGTTGAAAAATTGACAATATGAATTTTTATATTTTTAAATTTTGATGAATGATTTTAAAATTTTTTGATGAACAATAGGGATTTTTGAAAATGTTTGATGACTTTGACCTTTGACCTTGAAAATGAAATCAGACGTTGGGTGAAAACATACAGAAACCTCCATCCAGCTGTTTTTTGGTGAGGTAATAATGCAGAAATGAGTGTCCAGAGTCGTCTTAAACATGCTAACATAATATTTCCCCCATCAGTTTAATGCAGTTCCCCTTTTAGAATAATAAAAATAATATTTTTTAGGTCAATAAATTCACAGATGACCAAACAGTCATAAATAGCACACTGCACGGCCGTCACAAGTAGCAAAAGATTGATTATAGGGCTCAAATATGTTGTTGAACTTTTTTGGTCAAAATGGGTTAAAAATGTCTCTTTTGATAAAGATTGCCAGCCTTTGGTCTAGACACTGTGACAGTTGCTGCAACTTATGTTTTGCAACAGACCAGCGCGAATGGAGCATGAAAGGAAGCACTTATCAACCTGACAATGGTGCCATTGTGGGGGGGAAAGAAAAAAAGAAGCAAATCTTGTGACAGCAGAAGGCCTATTTTTGAGCTACATCCTCCAACTATTATTGAGTTTATTACATTCACTTTACACAGTGTTGTTTGCAATAAATGTAGAACTGCTGAAATTTTACAGTCTGCAGGCACTTTCATTCTGTGACTCAGTACTTTGATTACTTCTGCTACTACCTCTCTGCTCCGAACCCGGTGGTTCCCACTAAGCACAAACACATTAAACATTAAAACAAGTGACGAGTAATTATAGTATCATTTTTCATGAAGGCTGGGTAATTTGATCAAATAGTTGGGCACTTTTTTTTTTGCAAATGTTGCTCAGATGGGAATATGTAATGTTTGTGTTGAGGCCTGTTTTCATTAAATTTGGTGCACTCTTTAGAACGTATAGCAGAAGGATGCTGCACGTGGGACCAACTCAAAATAAACCGGTGTGTTTATCGTGAGCACGGAACATGTCAGCCCGTGCAAGCGGCTCCATGGTGACTCACTGACATGTTTAATATTTTTTGGAGGACGGCAGCGCTGTTGCTCAGAGGAGGAAGCTTTATCTTGCTTTGGCTACACAGGCAATATTTGTTGCATAAATTTATTGTTGTGTTTAGACTTTCTGGAACTCAAACAATTTGTTGATTAGCCGCCTCGGCCATTATAGAAGAAAAACAGAATAAATAAATTCTGAGCGTCTTCTGAAATGTGAAAATTTGCTGCTTTTATGCTTTTATATTAGTGTAAATTGAATACTGAATAGGTTGATTAGTGCCAGACATATTAAAGAAGTCACCTTGCTGTCAATTGAAATGTGATGGATTTTTTTTAAATAATAACAAATGTTAAGTGGAAGATTAATCAACATTGTTTCTATGGGATTTGTTGATTGTTACATTTTTCTTTCCTTCTTTTGTCAAAATGTCTGTATCGAACATCACCAACATGCACGTGCTTGGCAATTTTTGGCATCCGTATCAGCAAATTAATGTCTACAAGCTAATATATTTTTCAAGTGAAGTCAACAAAATGACGAAAAGGGCTACAAAGAAATCCCGACAAGAATCACTTGCTGGTGTTCTGACAGCAGGCAGTTTTACTTATGTGAAAAGTTGGCAATGAATAAAATTTTAATCCGTCATTTCTCCCGACACCCTAAAATCGAGGAGGGACATAAAAGGCGTTTTGATTCTTAAACCGCTCAATAGATCTAAAAGCATCCATAAAAAAAAGCTGACAATTTGGAATCGTCTTAATTTATAGTTAAAGCTGCTTTCTTAAAATAGACAGCCGCCCTCCTCCTGGAGCTCCGCCCACCCTCCTCGCTGTCCTAAACCACTCCAACCACACAAACAGCCACATGCACACAAAGACTTTGCGTGCAGATTTTTTTCATTGTTATGCTGACGATTGCCAAATTTACTTGCCCCTGAAGCAGAAGGATGTCCATTCCATAAACCATTTCCTTGCATGTCTACGTGATATTAAAGCTTGGTTAGTGTGATGGTGTTTGAACCCAGCGGCCCCTGTGAGTCCTCTTCTGCTGACTTGGGACCCTTGGAGCTATATTTTATTACTGATCTTGGTTTTAAGGTGGACAGTGATTTTAAATTGGACAGCCAAATCAGATCCGTGGTTAAGTCCAATTTTTATCATTTGAAGCGATTGGCCTCAGTGAAAGCTTTTCTTTCCAGGCACCACTCTGAAACAGTGATCCACGCCTGGATTACTGTAACTCGCTGTGTTTGGGAGTCAGTCAATCGCTACTCTCACATCTGCAGCTGGTTCAAAATGCTGCTGCACGACTTTTGGCGGGAACTCAAAAGAGAGAGCACGTGACCTCTCCTGGCCTCACTTCACTGGTTGCCTGTATATTTTAGGGTTCATTTTAAAATTCTTATGTTTGTTTTTAAATCTTTCCATAATCTTACCTCTCTGAGCTTCTTCACCCCTACATACCTTGTCGGTCTCTCAGGTCAGCAGACCAGCTGCTCCTGGAGGTACCGAGATCAAGAAGGAAGCTCAGAGGAGACAGGACTTTCTCTATCATTGCTCCTAAGTTATGGAATGACTTGCCTTTGCACTTTAGAGATGCTCCTTCACTGTCCACTTTTAAAGTTCATCTTAAAACCCATCTTTTTTCCTTGGCTTTTAACTCTAGCTGGATCTAGTTTTAAATTGTACGTTTTTGTTTTTTGTTATAAACCTGAGGGAGTTATTTGTTATTTATTTATTTGTGTTTTAATGTACAACACTTTGTGTCAGCTGTGGTTGTTTTGAAGTGCTTTATAAATAAAGATGGTATGGTATGCAGATTTTTGGCTTGCACAGGATTTGTACGTCCTCTGTCAGACCACTTTACTAACGGTTTGCTGGAAACCTTTTACAGATTTTATGTAAAATTGCACAAACACATGCTGCCGGCTCCAGCTTTAACTCTAACGAAGTCCAATAGAGTCCTTCTAGAGACCAGCTTCTCTGAACATCACACATTTTCTTCATGTCAAAATTCAGAAAATCCTGCAACCTTGAAACATGCTTGCCATCAAATTTAATGTGACCTGACGGGTCACTCATGTCAGTGAAGCGTCTGTGCCCTCGGGGACTGAGAGATGTAACGGGGGGCAGGAGCTCTTCTTTGCATGTATGTGGAGAGCATCCAAATCAAAGGCAGGGATCAAAAGGTTGCCATTGTGCTGTCCTTGATTGCATAACAATCGCATTAGGTAGGCTGAGCATAGTTCTCCAGTTTACAGATGTACACTTCTGAGAGTATCTTCACTGCGGTGCTGCCTTTGTTCTAAGGTTACACTACATGAGGCACAATCTTTCTGTCTGCATCAGTGTTGTGGTGCCTTAGATCAAAAGCGCTCAAGGGATGGTGAAACTAACCCCTTCAGATGGACAGTGTAGACTCTCAGCAATTTCTTTTTAACACCAATGGGTGTCTGATTCCCGCTGCAAATGGCTGACAGCCTGCTGTCAGATGGGATTAAGGAGAGCCTTACCTGCGCGCAGAACTGTAGAAGGCCAAGAAGAGCTGGATTCTGTGAGCTGAGACTAATTAATCTCTCAGTAATAGTAAAAATGATATGAGACCTGATGTGAGTTCACTCTGGCATGGAATATGAGATCATTTACCAAAGAAAGATTTGTAGCTCTTGTGTCACCCAATTGCAGGGATTTTATGAAGTGAAACCAAAGAGATGGGTTTAAAAGGAATTTTAGGCAAAATCCAGCGACTCATTTATTGGCCAAACACATTTAGTGTTCAAGCAGATTTTATTTCAAAGTTGTTTACATGCAAGTAATAGATTATGCTTGTAAAGAGGTCACAATATGCTCTTTTCTAGGTTCAAAAATGTATTCTGGGGGGTTTCTGGAATTTCTTTACTTGGTTTCCTGGTTTTGTTTTGTTTTTTTATTCTTACCGTACATGATGCAGCACTTTACCATCTGCCTGAAAGGCTCTGTTTGGTGTTCTTCCCAAATTAAACCTGTCTGCTCTGATTGGTCAGCCAGCTAACCATTAAAAAGGCCGGTCTTTGCTGCCCATATCTCACAAGGAACGGCTGCAAAAATCCAGCATCAAACTGTAAAAATGCAGAGAGCAGTGGTGAGAATTAATTTTAACCACTGATTCGTCACTTCCCATAAATCAGGAATTTGTGTTGAAGAACCTCTGTTCTAGCTTTATTAAAGGCCATGACCGAGTTCCACTAAGCAAGATCTTGCTATAATACACCAAATCTGTCTGTTTGTAAATGAATCAGGAGTTTAGCAGCCAAACTTGGCACACAGGTATGTCTCAGATATCATGTCAAAATGCAAAACCTACCAAGAGGCTAAAATTATCAATTTTTTTGCATTTATGCACCTGTAATATCTTTTTTAAAAGTATTGCACCATTTTAATTTCATGACAATAACATCTGATTTATATCCACAAAACCTGAATTATGCATGATATATGACATCATCATGTTGCCTGCCAAAATGGTCCATGTTACACTTCATAAAACCAACGTATATAAAATAAATATATTTTATATTGTGAAGTTGTCACGTTACCTGGCAACCACCTAATAATGGACAAAAATTACCATGCCAGCAGCACAAATGCACCAATACTGTCGCATGGACATGTGCTAGTTATGCAAACAGAGGACAAAGCAGAACTGAGAGGACATTTCAAGATGTTCAGGAGTGTTATTTTCTATGGATGAAAGAAATTCTCTTTGCCATGGATGTTGTAACTCTGTAACCTTCTATACATGCACAACAAATATATAAAACACATTAAAGGAAAGAATAATGCAGCTTCTTTGAAAGAAAGAGTCCAGTTGAACATCAGCATGATCCTAGGATTTCATCCATCTGAACAAACCTGAAAGAGATATTGAAACTCACTGCACACTTTATCAGTGTGGTGCCGTTAGACCTTCAGAGCAGAACAGGCCTAAACAAGTTGAAGTAATTAAAAGAGGGACAGTCGGACCTCATATACAAAACATTATGGAAATGTGGCATTTGATGTTTTTCATATTTCTACATTCCCCGTCCCTGTCCTTCACAGATTTGATGTTTTTATCTGCACAGATTTATCCGCCTCTATTTATTGTTTTGTTCTGTTTTTCCAGTGAAGCTGAAGATTCGGTGAGGTTTTCGCTCTCATTTCATTTTCACTTATTTATTTTTTAATGCATCAGCTGATAAGAGAAAAACCAAGGGAATGGCAGCGCACCTATAAACATGAAAGGGAAAAAAGGATGGAAAACGATTCCCGATGTTGTTTTCTCATTCTCCTCAGTCTTTTTTTTTTTTTGGGGGGGGGGGTTATTCC
>VUQJ01013488.1:9114-21780 GCA_015108635.1 Andinoacara biseriatus
GAGAGGTAGCATAATCGTGATAGATTATTGCAGAAAGCCTGCTCTAACAATAATCAGAAACAAAGGGACATATTTGAAGTTCTGCTCACAGAAACATGCGGCAAATTCAATTTATCGAAAGCTGAATTAGGCAGCCTGCATGCACGTGCAGCTTAATATCATTTACTCGACCCCCTTCACTTCACTTAAAGAATATGCTCACATTAGCTTCTGTCTGGAGCAAAATTACATTAACTTTAGCCAATAAACAACTCTGCTGGTCTTTCCAGCACCCCCCACCCCACCCCTATTTCCATCCAGGTAGCCAAGCATTTCATTTGGCCGGCCTGCAACACAGGTTTCAAGGTGGTGACGACACAAGCAAGCTGTAAATCACTCTAATTGGCTTCCCGCCTCTGCCTGAAATAAGGCGGGAGCCAATACCGTGGCTGCCCGGTGCTCTGCGGCGACAGCTGTCTCCACATAATGCAGGTTGTTATCCTGATGCCATCCACCGAATTATGCAGTGGATGCGGTGGGAGGTGCGCATCGATCACAATCACGTCACAGTGTGTTTTCTTCGCAACATCTGCTCCCATGTGTCTGGATATCACCTCATTAAAAGGGCAACGATGGTGCTGGCACTGCGCAGGAGGGCACTGCTTTTAGGGAGCCGTGAAAAGGATCAGAAAAAAAACAAAAAACCCAACTCTGACTACCAAAGCGCGTCCATCAAAAATCGCTTTATGTTGGTCCTAACTCCATCTTCAGAGGAGCAAGAGGAAGCCGAACACACATTCAATGCTTCGCTTTCTAATGAGGAATTTCAGCTAATTGAGATGTACGGGCATTAGTTGAAAGCTTTTTGCTCTTTTTCTCATTTAGTTTGGCTGCATGATAAATCATAGAATTAAAGAAACATTCTTCAGTGATCGAAAGACGCGAGATTAAAAAGCTTTGAGAACTAAGAAAGTTCCATATCAGTGGAAAGAAAAGCAAAAAAAAAAAAAAACAAAGCCAAGAACACGACAGAATGGGAAACTAAACTACTGCACATTGTAGTCGTGGGTATCTGTATGTGTTGCAACTGTTACATGGGGGACATCTGGCCTACCTTGTTGTCAGACATAATGCTCTGTGCCAGCACTTGAACAGCAATGCAATTAGTCACGTGGTTAAGTCTACACGTGCACAATAATGCTGCTTTTGCCTAACGGAAGCAAGAGCGGGTTAGGAACAATTTCATTGTCTTTTCGATTCGATTTCGATTGCGGCGTCTGCAAACAAGCCTTTCAAAGCAGTTCTTATCCTCAAAATTAAAAAAAAAAAAGTGTTTTCCTTTAACTTGGAGCTTATTTATCAGTTTATTAATTTCAGCACCTCAGGAGTATGAACACCTTCCTCGAAGCCACGTATGAGCAAACACGCAACCCTCCAATCAACACCTGCCATCGACAAGTCAACACTTATTGACAGTGGGATTATTTTTAGCGAAGAATAACAACTTCCCTGCCAACTGTGATACATGGTCCAACTGTGCGTTTCTACCCAATCCAACTGACACGTACCAGAGACTGAGACAGAGCTTTAGACAAAGCTGTGCTTTGTGTTTTTGCCAAATGTTCTCCAAATGGGAAAGAATGCAGTTTTATCCCTGTACGGTCAGAAGAGTTTGTTTAGTACAGGTGTGTGGTTTTATTTGGGACTATAAGCCCACAAAGGGCTGCAGGATCTGGTGTCTTCCCTATAAGTCATTACCAGAGCTAAACACACAGAAATAAAGTCACTGTGATCAAAAAATAAATAAAGCCAAACAGAACTGAACTGCTGCTGCTGCATGCTTCAGGAGGCAGAGGAGAACTCTTTATTGGTTTTCAGTCCATCACTCCAGACCGGCTACACCTTAGCGGTAAGCACAAAACACAGCGTGTCACGACTCCGTATCTAAGAGTTGCTGGAGGCGGCTGAGAGGCTGTTGACACTGACCCGCCTTGATATTGTGTCACTGGTCCAAAGATCTCACTAAAGACATAACAGCCTTAAAGTGAAGACGTGATGGCGAGGGCGATGATCTGCTGAACGAAGAGTCACAACAGCTCTGCAGCGAGCCTTAAAGCAGCGGTTCTTATTCAGATTGTCTTAACGGCCATGACGGGGATTGTGAATATGCTGTCAGCGACTAACCTCGGCTATTTTGGTTTTTTAAAGCCAATTAAATTTAACAAATGTACAAGGAGTGAGTAGTTACAAAGCTATAACCACTGAATAGCATTTTGTATTAAATGTTGATCTTGTTCACATTTATTCTTTTATTATCAAGGTAAAACTGCATAAAGCACTATCTTGCTTTACCTTGGTTTAAATCAGGCTCCAGCAAGAATGGGCAATACTTACACTCACCAGCCACTTTATTAGGTACACCTGTTCAACTGTTCGTTAAAAATATCTGGCAGCAAACTCACACTCGCATGGCAGCAACTCAGTGCATTTAAGCGCGTAGACATGGTCAAGACGACCTGCTGAAGTTAAAGCATCAGAATGAGGAAGAAAGGTGATGTAAGTGACTTTGAACGTGGCGCGGTCGTTGGTGCTGCACAGGACGGTCTGAGTATTTCAGAAACTGCAGATCTACTGGGATTTTCCACGCACAGCCATCTCTGTGGTTACAGAGAATGTTCCGAAAAAGCTAAAATGAAACTATACCATCACAAATTCGCTTTAAATATTTCTCTTTGCTTGCATTCATGGGGGACGACATACTACAATGTAACTACTGTGTAAAAAAGATTACACTAGGAACTTGTGGCACACACTGACTAAATATTTACATTCAGCAGCTTTGGGAAACGAGCTATAGCAGCACATAAACCAGTGAATAATGGCTCTAAAGAACTAATCACTTTATGTTTGGCTCTGGATCAGACTACAACAGCTCTCCTGCCTCCCTCATTTGGCATGTTGTTAACTCAAATATCAATTGTTCACACTTAAGCAGCAGTCTTTTTCCTCGGTGCTGCAAGGCAGCTTGTTAGAGGACAAGCAAAAACAAACCGCCATGCACACAGTTGTCGCCTTGAGTAATGAAAGTCAGCGATGTCTATAAAAATCTATTCATTGCCTCTCATTGACATCTAGGGGCAGTGTAGCTCATCAAGAGCAGCAGTGGCTGCGGAGTGAAGTTGATTTGAATTACAGGCGAATAAGGAAATGAGAATCACTCTTACAGTGTTGTCTTTTTGGCATGTACGAGTCAGTGTAGACTGTAACGGAGACCTCTTAAAGATTCATGAGCCTGCTGAGGTTTGAATTAGTCATGTTGAAGTGCAACAAGTTTACAGCCTTGCTCAAGTGAGACAAATAACATGAGTAGAAGCATAAAAGAGATGATTATGATTAACATGATGTGAGAAAAAAATTGCCTGAAGAACACTGGAGAGGTTACAGGACTGTGAGGACTGTGAAACCAAGGACACCACACGCTGACTGCCTAATGAACTGTGACTGACAAGTCATTATCCAGTGAGCGCATCCTGGAAAATCCTCCTTGCTTATGAAGATACAAAAGGCAATTAAGTCTCAGGAAAGTGTTTCCCGAGGTCATGGACTGAGGGAATTGCGTACCTTTTTTCCCCCCATGGACTTCTGTCCATTCAGAAGACTCCAGAGGAGTCGCCACCTGTTGGCCATTAAAAATAATGCAGATTAAAGGCTCTTTGGAGTTGGTTCAACAATTCAGGATCAGAAGCTTTTTTATTGTGTCTGCGGTCTTGATGAAAGTCTAAACAAATATTATGTAAGCTGACAAAACACAAGCATGGTCCAATTGCTTGATTTATCAGGATATTTCACGCAGGTCACGTGGTTGTTATCGGGTACGTTGCACCTCCCAGACTTCGTGGCCGTGCTTTAAAGGTCGAGGGAACCAAGTGATACTGTTAAAAGACTAAGAATAAAAAAGGAAGTGGACCTGGAGTGGACACGGTGAGCCATCTGTTGTATTTAGATGTATTCCCCTTAAGGTTTCAGTAACATCAGTCCCTCTTTTTTAATATAACTGTGTAAGTCCAGATTTCTACATTGAGTTTTGAGCAGATTCTGCATAAACCAGCGTCTTGATTACCACAAGTGAACCCAACATAAAGCATCAAGTTTACGGATGAAGTTTTTATAACCGGGGAAAGTTTTCACATCTGCCACATTTGGGCCTTGAGCTGAGATTGTTGCAGCTGTTAAATCAAATTCAGTATTTCATCATTGTAGTTTGGTCTGAATAACGTGGCCGTCCTTTTCGCATCCTGCCTGGCAGGGTTAATTGCAAGACATGACTTTTACTAAATAAAATGAACGTCAATGTGTTCATAACAAGCAACACAATATTAATGAGAAGAAGTTGGTTTCAGCTGCCTCCTTGTTCACAGGGGGGCACCACAGCAGGTAGCGTCGCATGTTTGACTTGGCAGAAACACCAGATGCCCTTCCTGACACAACCGTGAAGGGGTTGAGAGGGTGATGAGTCGCAGCCAACAATGACTGCAGTCCACCATGAACTCCTCTGTATACCAAAGTATTCTAGAGTCATTCTCTAGAAGGCCACCTGTCCAACAGCTAAAGCTCTGCCAAAAGTGGGTCATGAAACAGGGCAGTGATCCCAGGCACAGCAGCAAATCAAGCGAATCAAGGTGTTGCAGGGGCCCAGTCAAAGCCCAGACCTCGACCTCATTGAAATGCAGTTGGATGCCCAAAAACCTCAATGAACCTTTAGTAATTCTCTAAAGAAAAGTGGGCCACAGTTATTTAGAATGATGTGAGAGGCTGACGGAGTCACGCAGAAAACACTGACTTCAAGTTATTGCTGCTAACGGTGGTTTTATAAGCTTTTGAATTTAGACGCTGCTTCTGCATTTTGGCTCAGTTTTTGTTGTAATATGTCATGTGTTGTTTTACTTCATTTTAAGCATTTATTATGTCCTGATATATAAAGCTTTATAATGGACAGAGGTTGTGCTTTCTTTTTGCCATGACTGCATTTCCATGAAAAATTAGCCTCCCAGAAACAACACACTAACTTAACTGGGGCTCATTTTTATTACGTTTTTTTCTTTTTCCTCCTGAGAATTGGAGCCAATTTACACTTCACTCCTCCATACAAATAGTCAAGAGAATATCATCTTAAATCTATGCTGTGCCAATGGAAAATACTTTAAAAAAAAAAAAGAGTCTTTTTTCACAGCCGGTGTGCATTTCATATAAACCAGTCAAGTGATGTCAGTCATACTCATATTTCAGCTGTCACCGCAGTAGTTTTTTCTGCTGGGATAAGCCTCCCGCTACTTATGCTACGTATAAGCCTTGAAATTGTTTAGTAAATAACAACATGAAAAGTGCATTTCTTCACAGGATAGGCGGGGAGATAACGCAATGGATGAGGGATGAAAACGACACTGACATGTCTCATCTTCACGCACTCATGTGGGAGCAGCTTAGGAATAAGCAACATGTGAGGGAGTGTGTGGGAAAAAGGGGCTGAGGCGATATCGGGAACTCATCCCATCTGCACTCCTGCTGAGAAAGAGCAATGAACTTTGAAGTTTCTTCGGAGCGCAACCAGCAGCTCACTTGCAAAGTTCCCAAGAGCGGTGCTCGGTGTGCGTTCAAGTTAGAGCGAGTGAACAAGCAGGCGCAGATAGCCTGTCGGGTTTAGCGGGGTGAGATGAGGACCGGGCGCAGGGTGGGATTTGGCCTTCCTTTCTCCTTTGATTCAGTAATTGAGGGCTAAGACTGGGAGAGAAACTGAAGGCCTTTTGGCCCTCGAGGGCCGACCCCTAGCCTCCCAGAATCCTCGGGCACTCATTCATTCCCAGATCACTCAGCGTGGGTTCAGCACATACATTTCTTATTTAATACAGAACAGAAACAGAGAGGAGAGGCAATTGGTATCTGCTGATGTCTCAGACAATCCCTACCAGCTTACCAGGAGCAAGGCTGGCTGTAGAAATGGGAAACTGTAGGGCAGAAACCGTCATTAAAAGTGAACGGTGTGCCTTTTCATCTTAGCAGTTCTACAAAGCACATCGCGATGGGTTTCTCATTCGCCCAATTACGCAGCGATGCAAGTACACTGCGGCATGTGGAGGAGCCAATCGAACTGCTGAAAATTGTAGACAAAAGAAAAGAGACTGACCAACCACAGGACTATGTTACAAGTGGATCCAGCTTGTAATAAGTCAGGGGGGGTCCACACAGGTATGTGATCATTAGCTGGTTTATTTACAAAAGACAAAGCAGGAAGTAGCAAATCAGCAGAATGCTTTATGCTTGGATGAGTGTGTAGAGGGTGTGTGTCCATTATCGCAGGAGTCTGTGTGCCATGTGGAGGAGAGGAGAAGAGAGAGGAAGCGTGGCCAGGTTCTTATAAACTCTAGGCCACAGGCTTCATTCCCCCATCACCCAGTAAGACCAAGTCTCCAAGGCAGACTCTGACCAGCTGATGGCCGAATTGCCACCAGTCATTCCTTCAATCATCAAGACTCACAAAATGTGTTTACAAAAAGAGCTAGGGTCAGGCTTAGTTACCATTTACACCCATTCAAATATTTGCTCAGTAACTCTTGTCTGAGTAACTTCATATCTAAAAAGCATATTTAAGAGAATGGAAGCTGGGAACACCACAAGCTGATGAAAACACATAACATATGGAGAGCTGGGCTCTAGTGCATCAGCCATTACGTTTGCTGAAGCTTTTAGATGACAGCTGTCCAGATGTTACGGGTGTAAAAACAGTCACCATCTCATCAAGTGCTGATTTGGGTTCTGTAAAGAGTACAAAAGCAGGAATTGTGGTCAGTATATACCACAAGAGGACTCCCACCACCGCCAAAGTGTTTAAATGTCCAAATTAAAATGAGCGCCTCTTTCTCCACAATGCAATAGTTCAAGTGGCAAGAATGAAACTCGCAGTAGAAGTAGCTTACTGGTCGCTCAATACCAACTGCATCCCAGTTGTATCAATACTCTTCCACCCACGTTGCCAGCGTCTACTTTCAACTGGAAAGGATCTCCCAGACGGGGAGCAGCAAGCGCTGGAGCAGAGGAAAGAAGACCCTAGACATCCTCAAAGGTTTTCTGACAGCATTATGACCAGTGACAGGTCATTATGACATTATGACAGGTCAGTCAAAAGCAGAGAAATTTTCACAAAACCCACAATAATGTCCCACCATTCAAAGAAACTGTAGTAATGGAGCTCTTTCTTTGCAGTGGGAGGAGGGAACTCATCAATAGCCTTCACTTTGGCTCTTACAGGATGCACCTGCCCTTTCTGACCACCTTACCAAATAAGTCTTGGCTTTAGTAGTCTTACACTTGGTCAGGTTCACAGCAGGATTTGTCCAGGTGCCGTTATATATCACTACATCATCTAAATACATAAGCACACCCATCCAATCCACAAACCAGTCGATTCATTAGGTGCCAGCGGTGTATGTATTCACACACATCACTGTGCGTGAGAACAAACCAGATGGTGTCACGGCTCCATTTTTACATGCGAACTCTGGACTCTGAAGTTCTTACAGGAGAAGATGTCTTCAGATGTTCTCGCTACTAGAATGAATCTGGTTTAGTTGGTTTAGGCACGGGCACTAACCTGTAGGAGGCAGAACACATGACGCTCATTTGGTAGCTGGGACTTCACTGGATTGCTGCACGCACTGTTCTCCCATGGGTGCAGCTGGCTTTGTTGGATATCAGCGTGTGTGCTGCAGCGAATATGTTAAAACTTGGTATAGCATTTTATTATCAAAGCAAAAAGTTATATTACTATGATGTTATATTTCATAGAGCATAAATTATCACTATTTATCAGACTTGGACATATTTATGACGATTTAGTTTCTATAATGCATAATATAGTGTTTGTGTGGTTTAAAATAGCAAACAAACAAGACACAGAGTGAAACTATACAATATGAAATGCTCTCAATATGCCACCAGTAATAGCACAACATTCATGGCCTACATCTGCTAAAAGCCCCATACACTCATATTCATTCTACACATTCAGTGGAAGGCAAAAATGGAAAGAAGTTTAATAAATCATAAGGTAGCTTTGAAGGGACCGGTCTTTGCAACAACCTCTAAGCATGACTGACAGCAGCCAAGCCTGACATAGTAGCACCATTTCCAACTGTCAGAAAGATATTTACAGTCACATAATCCCTGGGTTTATCCATGACTAATTTCTCTCTCACCCTTTATCTCTTAAAGACTCTGAGAGGGAATTGAAATCAGGTCAGATAAAAATATAGAGAAATATAGAAATATATACTCAAGGTGCATACTTTTTTTTTTAAAGCAGTTGGAAACAATTAGAAATCACAGCACGCAGCACAAAACCCATATCAGTACGTCCACTGAGGGAACGGCTGCCACAGGCTGATGCTCGCCGCTGTTTCCATAGATGGCACTGTTTCATCGCAGAGGAGGGAGAAGGGCTCTTTGCTGCCCAGAAACAATGATGCAGCAGCAGCAGACCTCAGTTCAACATGAGTATGATGTCATGCTGTCACAAGCATCGACCCGAAATCCAGCAGTCCAAGATGCACGCTGTTTAAACGAATTTAAAATGGACTAAAATGTAAAGTGTGCAGGATTCTTTTTTTTAGAGTAAAATTATGCAATTCTGTTGGGGTTTTTTTTGCAATTTTTTCCCCCACTTGGGGATGCTTTTGTGTTAGTATTGTTGATGTATTGCATATGCATTTATAAGAAATCATTTCTATAGCTATCAGAACAGCTTTGTGAGCATGAGAGAACAATTATGATCCCCCAAGGTTCAGCAGACTGAAGGAGTGGGAGTGACTAGTCAGGAGTCTGAAAAGTGTCTGGACATAAATGCCTTTTGTGAGCCTCAAGTGCATATTAAAGCCCCTTTGTGCCGAATATTAGCTCCATCATATTGTTCTCAATTTAATTTTGATTGGGCAGGATGGCTGTAGAACAATTTTAATCATGATGTAATTGATTTATTGTATGTATTGACTGTGATTGAGCCTGATTGAGTGAGAGCCTGACGCAAATGGGGAACCTCAGGGAGGACTGCTGCACTGCGTCCAAATCAAAAAGAATTTCAGCCGATTGTGCAACGTGATTGTAACAAATATGGGAGCCATGTGTTTAGTAGACTCACTAACTGGGAACAGCCTGTTTGTTGTCTAATTAATTAATGTTGCTAAAAAAAAAAAAATCATCATCTTATGCCATTCAGGTTGTGCCGTTAGACTCAGCAGGTCAGCAGCCCAGCAGATAAGCGACCTAACCTTAAGTCCTTCTAGCCTGCTTAGAGCTCTTGTGGCCACCAGAAGGCCCCCAAGGGCTCTTGAAATGTCCCGCAAGAGAGGGAGAATAAAACCCATGAGAGTGAACTGCATGAAGGGGTATCTTTCTTCTCCAAATTGCATGTCAGGAAATAACAGTAGCTCAAGCTGCAACACTCGGAAACCTGGAAGGGGGGGGGTCAAGAATTTGGAAGTAAACCGCCTCTTTCTGCAGCCGTCCATCTCTGTTCTAAGCCCCCACCGCACACCAGCACATACAGCTGCTTCTTGCAGCACACAGCAAAAGTGCATTGATGTTGCCATTCAGCCCCTTGGGGATTAGAACCCAGCTTTCCCAGGTAAAAGCTCTTTGGTCTAACCTGATGTGCTAACACTCACCATATAGACTTTAACACTCTTTTTCAAGCTACCCATTTGGTCTGGTCTGAAGAGTACCGACAAGGTCTTTTGGGACCTGCTGAAGTTCCCTGCCATGTCTTAAACCTGAAAACAGGGTTCAGAGGAGCTGCGGGAGTGTCGTTAACACTCAGTGTGAGGGTAAAACATAATGAAAAAGTATGGGCAAATGTTATGGCAGGTTCATTATAATTAGTATAGGTGTGAGTGAAGTAGTGAGCATTGTTGCCTCACAGTAAGAGGGCTCCTGGTTTGATGCTGCTGCCACCTGGGATATTTCTGTGAGGAGTTTGCTTATATGGGTTCTCTCTGGGTTCTTTCCTCAGTTTAAAGGCATGATTTTTGGTTTAATTAGTGACTCTAAACTGACCACAGATGTGAATGAGAGCCTGTCAGTGGCAGCCTGTCCAGCTCCAGGATAAACAGTTAAGAAGATGGTTGGGCAGAATGAGTATAGTTCCTCCAAAGGCTAATGTGCACAAAAATGCATGGAGATGTTTATGACTTTGTTTATGAAATACAGGAAAATATAATCACCTGAGAAGGTAAAATAGGTTGACAGAGGCTCACCTTCAGGATCAAGGCAGCCTTCAGCGAGGTATTTGGTCACATGTTCTTTTGGAGGTGACAACAGCAGGAAGCTCTGTTTCATTTTTGGGCACTATAAGTTCCAGTAATGTGTGTGAAAGTGAAGCAGGACATCGGTGGTGAAGGAGTTGGCACACTGAGTAAGAATTAACAGGATATGGAAAGGTTATAAATGCAAACACACACACACATTCTACTGCAATATCAAATAGGTAGGACCTGGGAATTTGCTTGCATATGGTTTGCAATACTGCGCTGTCACTCAGCTTCCCTTCAGCTCTTTGATTGGAGGAACAAAAAAGCCTCCAGTGAGCAGACTGATGACTGATTATGCATGACAATAATGTTTCAAAAGCATCACGCCCACTAAATATGACAAAGCAACGCACTGGGTGTGGGCTGCTGCAACCCCCAAACTACTTTCAACAATACATCATTGACGCTTTAACTACTGATGTTCTCCTGTCACTAGTCCACTGTGTACCCTCATCATCCATCACCAGTTCCTACCTGTCTCCACTCTTTTTTCCTCACACCTGTACTCCTTACAAATGAGCTCCCAGGATGCAGTCTGTCTATTCCACAGATATCAGCCACTGTATACTATTCTTTAAGAGTTCCCTCAGACAAAACAGCTCTATATCTGAGCCCAACGGACAGATCGATAGCTGGAAAGGACATAAAATACTGATCATGAATCTGCGTCACTGTTAAAATGAAAGGCTTAACAAAAGGATTTTGGCTTCTGCTGGTCTTAAAACACCTCGTGTTCATTTCATTCATATTTGCCTATAGCATTTTCCCATCAGGGCTGCAGATTAGTCATTTGCACATCCATCTGAAGAAAAACAGGTATTGACAAACAGTCAGATGAAATTCACATGCCGGGAGATCAAAAGGGTAAAAAGTAAAGGTTATTAAGACTGTATGTATGTAAGATGTAACCTTTTGTTTTTGTGCCTGCGCAGAGCCAATCATACTTTGGATTGACTGGACTGACCAATCTGGAGATCTATGAGGCTGACGCTGAGGTGTGAAAATGTTCCCTGGCACAGACGTGCCCTGTGGTGTTTGAATGCATGTTTTTTTTCACACACAAAATGGTAATGGTTCCCAAAATTGTGGGTATATGCTCATATAGCAGATAGTGAGTTCAGGGTTAGAGAGAGAGAGAGAGAGAGAGAGAGAGAGAGAAAGATTTTCTTAAAGAAAAGATGCAATGGCTGAGCTATTTCTAGTAATTCAGGCCCATAATAATATAGTGGCTGCACTGAAGCGCTAGATTTAATGACAGAGCTAATAAAATATAGTGTGGTTACAACAGTGAATATGTTTAATTTTACTGAGTGGTAGAAGAAAATGATAATGTCTCACACATCTTTGTATATACAAGGCAGTGGACCAAACCACTGTGATGCACATGAGAGGGGACTACACCTCCTCATTTCCGGTCTAATTTTTGTCCATGGTTGCACTGACACAACTTCAGGGGGGCAACATTGTACCCTTGTGTCTTTTGTTCCAGAATTTGATGATGCATTTATGTACGCTCATGAAGAGAAACACTTTCACACAATATCCTGTCCTTGTCCTGTCTCTTTTTTTTTAGCCTGGTTCTGCCGGTGGTTTCTTCCTGTTAAAAGAGAGTTTTTTCTTCCCACTGTTGTCAAGTGCTTGCTCATAGAGGGGTCGTGTTATTGTTGGGGTTTCTCTCTGATGCTCTACAATATAAAGTGCCTTGAGGCGATTGTTACTGAATTGGGTGAAAATCAGGGCTATATCAAGTAAAACTAGGTGCCACTTCTCTGTAAAAAACATTAGGCTGCATATGTGCTACTGTGATACCTTTGTGGTTCGGTAATTTTTGAGAGTGCCTCATAAAGTCAGTACCTCTAATCAACAGCCGGATCCTTTCTGCATCATATTTGTTCATTTGACTCTGCAAATGAGTCTGACTTCAGCTCTCACTGTGGACGATGACTACAATAGTTTCCCTAAGCATCAAAATGCTGGATGATGGATTAACAATTACAGACATTAGGTCTGCTTTAAGAAACAAGCTCACCCAACTTGACAGAATTTGGCAGCTTCACGAGTTACTTTTTGCTTCGGATTAAAAATCAATGCACAGCCTCGTTATGTTTGTTAGCGCCATCCAAAAGTTAATCAAATTGATCGACGCTGATAGGTTTCAACAAAATGTACTTTTAGAGTTTCCAAAGACAGCGTTTCCTTGCCGAGCTGCAAGGAGGAAATTTGATATTGCAAAGACTCAAGAAAAACTGCTGCTTGATTTAGTTAACCTCAGCTGATCTTAAGTCTTTGTTTTTACATTTCAGCTCACACTGCATTTACAGCAAGGGCTGTG
>VUQJ01013493.1:5354-16074 GCA_015108635.1 Andinoacara biseriatus
ACCATTTGGAAAATTAAAAAAAAAAAAAAAAAAAAAGCATACATGAGGAAGGCTTTCTTTCTGGGTCAAACATTTCTCTCACACAATTTAGTAACTGTTGCTTACCATGTTCCGATGGCTGCTCTCCAGCTTTAGACTCAGCCACCACAGTCTGCTCCTCTTGTTCTTCTTCCTCCTCACATGTCCCATTTTGATGAGTTTGCGCTCTGTCAAAGTAACCACTTTGCAGCACTTTGTCCAGAGTGTCCTTCAGTGACTTGTCTGGAATAAAGATAGCAATTCAAAAAAAGTTTTAAACACCCAAGATGTTCAGATTGTTATCCATTATGCCAAACCACAATGGTTTGATTTAAACATTTGCATACCCTGTAATTAAATATTTAAGCGTATGTGTGGTAAGTGATGTAAAGACATGAAAATGCTTACAGGTGGTCCCTGCCACAGCCTTGTCTCGGCCCTCAAGCAGTTCCCACAAGTGTAGTGAGGCTTCTTCATATTGGTCAGTCAACCTGCAAATCACACAATGAATGCAGGTAAATATATAGTGTAGTACTATGTTCTTGGTCCCAGTTTTTCAATATACTTACTGATGTGGTGATAACTAAAATGTAACTTCTGTGCTGGTGGAAAACTGGCAACTGCACTCTCATACCTTAAATTATAGTTCCTCTCAGGTCCCACCAATTTGTAAAACTCATCAAGGGATGTGAGTTCAGCATCGGTGAGCAAAGGAGAACCAGAGGCATCAGGCCGTTTGAGGTCCTGCCTGACACCGTCCTCGCCCAGCTGGTCTAGTAAGTACTGAAGCTCCAAAACGCTCTTCAGGCGTCTTTGTTCAGTTTCCTCTCGCTGCAGCTGTTCCCGTCTTGCAGACTTCTTCACTGCCTTCTGAATCTGGACACATTTGGGAATGATTTCACAAATTTAGTTTCATTCTGTACATCACTGAACTTGGAAAAAATAAATAAATAAAAGATCAAAAAGGCCAATGAGTAGGGTCTAACCAATTAATCACTTCTCTTTTCACTGCTTTTGTTATTTTAAGCTTTTCTGAGCTGTTCAGTGATTTCAGGAGTATTCTTATCAATTCCATCAGGTGTTGCTAACTGATGTTGGACAAGGCGGCCTGGCTCACAGTCTCCGTTCTAATTCATCCCAAAGGTGTTCTTTTGGGTTGAGGCCAGGACTCTGTGCAGGCCAGTCAATTTCTTCCACACCAAACTCGCTCATCCATGTCTTTATGGACCTTGCTTTGTGCACTGGTGCACAGTTGTGTTAGAACAGGAAGGGGCCATCCCCAAACTGTGCCCACAAAGTTGGAACCATGAAATTGTCCAAAATGTCTTGGTATGCTGAACCACTAAGAGTTCCTTTCACTAAAACTAAGGGGCTGAGCTCAACCCCTGTAAAACAGCCCCACACCTTATTCCACCCTCCTCTAAACTTTACACTTGGCACAATGCAGTCAGACAAGCACGGTTCTCCTGGCAACCGCCAAACCCAGACTCGCCCATCATATTACTAGATGGAGACGTGTGAATTGTCACTCTAGAGAACACATCTTCACTACTCTGTAGGATGCAGTGCTTTACAGCACTGCATCCTACACTTTGCATTGTGCTTGGCGATGTAAAGCTTGGATGCACCTGCTTGGCCTTGGAAACCCATTCCATGAAGCTCTCTACAAACTGTTCTTGAGCTAATCTGAACGCCACATGAAGTTTGGAGGTCTGTAGTGATTGACTGCAGAAGGTTGGTGACCTCTGCGCACTCTTGTGGTTGAGTTGCTATCGTTCCCAGTCACTTTCATTTTGTTATAATACCACTAACAGTTGACTATGGAATATTTAGTAGGGAGGAAATTTCACAACTGGATTGGTTGAACAGGTGGCATCCCTATCACAGTACCATGCTAGAATTCAGTGAGCTCTTGGGAGCAACCCATTCTTTCACAAATGTTTGTAGAAGCAGTCTGCCTGACAAGGTGCTTGGTTTATCCACTTGTGGCCATGAAAGTGATTGGAACAACTGAATTCAATGATTTGGATGGCTGAACGAATACTTTTGGCAATGAACAAGGATTTCCAGATACAGTTTTCAAGAATGCCACCAAGTCACTAAATGGTCATATCATATGCATGAATTATGTAAATTACATCTTGGGGGTAAAAAAGTCCTTAAGATATACTTATTTTAAAGAACTTCCAAACAGCATAATTGATGAGGTTTGATCAGCAAATTAAAAGCACACCTATAACTTAAGACTCACCTCCTGGCCCAACGCCAAAAAGCTCTTCTGCAATTCTCGAGCAAACTCTAGGTTGTTGATGATCTCTTGATACTTCGACAAAGCCTCCTTCAGGCACGACATGGAGAGAAATTTGGGATGTGTTTAACTGGAAATTATTTAAAAGATTTTTCTAACAGAACAGGAGGCAGTAACAAATGAAGATGAACATGTTCAGAACAATGATAATACTTTCACACACAAAACCCCCCAAAACAGTTATTGTTTATATAAATTTCTTACATTTACAACCCTGTTTCCAAATCAGCTTGGAGACAGGGTAAAACATAACTGACTTTCAGTGGTCTCTGGGACATAAACTGCAGGCAACAACAGAAACACTTCGGAAGTTTGGTAACTAGTTCTGTAAATTGTTTTTCTTTAAGTTAACCTTTTAGAGCATTTCATAGTGGTTCTGATTCAATCAGCACTTCAACAAATACTATGATAATTAACATTATCAACAGAGTAAGCAAAGAAAAGCATGACTGATGAGACATGATACAGGATTAATGTGACTGAAATTAAAGGATTAAAGTGACAGAATTTGTATTTAACACTACAACAAAACAAGCTGTGTTAAAATGAGGGGCCATTTTCCTGTCTTACCAGCTGATCCTGATTTAGTCTCTCGCCCTTATTCTTCCGTGCCTGGTAGTCATCCAGTTTAGACTGTAAGGAGAATATTGAAAAACACGAAACGTGAAATTGAAGCTGAATTTAAATACAACCGAGAAAACCTCTTTTTAAACATTTCGTCACTGGATTCTTACCGATATGTTAAGGTGGTTTGATACTATCCACATTTCTCAGACAAAATAAAGGACAAATTATGACCAAGATGAAGGAAACCTGGGGTTCATAACGTATACATTTTCCAACATTCACTACGACACATAAAGTCTTCACAACCTATTTGATGTTAAGCATAAAATTAGTTATGTGCCAAAATATTTTCCTTTAAAAATAGCTATAGATAACTTAGATACCTTTTTCTTTTCCATATTGCGGACCTTCTTGTCAATCACACCAATAATCTGCTTCATGGCCTCAGAATGACTTCCATTTCCCAGGTCTGGAATGGCAGACTGGACAGCACTGTTGCCAACTGTTGCTGAAGGCATCTTTAGAAAGGAAAAGTAGTAAAATTTAAAATAGAAAATGAACTCTGAATAAAACAAAAACAAGCAATCTTGTTTTTAATCTATTTCAAAGTCCAAAAACTCCAGTAATTACAAGTTTGACAAATTATGCCTGTTTTAAGTGTATTTCAATCGTTTAGTGCAACTGTGACAGGGCTGCAAAGAAATCAGTTTGTTTTTATTTCCCCCTCCATAAAGTCTCATCTTTTCAAACTGTTGCAGTACCCATACTCAGGGAATCTCTGCACTCTTGTAGTGAAATGGCATTGAAGACCAATACAATCATATACTTATGTCTGCCATGCGTGCACCTGGTTTTTAAATATTTTTTTAAAAAGTCATAAACCAGGTGTTAAGCTTATGCTCTCCAGTGGCTACATTTACAATACTATGTGATGTCTCAGATTTTCAGTTATTGTAGCTGACAATACACAAAAGGGAAAACAAAAAGGTTCACTAAAACACTAAAAATTTATCAATGAAATGAACCCACGGTGGTGGCTTAAATTTACCTTTTATTTGTCAACTGTGTATTAAATAAACTGGTATCGTCTGAATTGTTGTTCGTACGGTATCGGTCAGCTGCCTCCCTATAATGTAAATGGATCTCATGCCGAGCTCAGTTGGGATAATATTCACTTTACGTAACAGCTACACGTTTTGAATTGTGATGACTGCTCCGCCAGCTTAACGTGTAAACTCCACATTAGGACACCAAACCCTGACTTAAGCCTACAATCACGGGCCAGTGAAAGTGATACTTACCGATGTAATCTTTTATTTGAGCTTGAGCACTAATTAAATCGATACCTTGAGATACAACCTAATGTTGGTCGCTAAGTTGTTGGCTAATACCAGCAACATGTTTAAGTGGGCTTAGATCCACGCAAGGATGCCACATTCAGTTTAACAGAGGAAGTTATTAGAGATTAAAATGTCGGGCCTTCAATTCAAAGTTACAATCTTTAACGTTAGCTCCCGTGGAGACACAGGCTAACCTCACTGACGGGTGCCAACAACACAAAAATCCCCATCATAACTTAACCCTGTAAACACATTTCTTCGGCTTTGTTGCCAAAATAAACTTTCCCTGATGCGAGCTCGGCGTTAGCTAGCTGTGCCAAATCAGTTTAATAAGCACAGTGCGCTTTTCCTAATCTCCGCGTCCCATTGTTAGCAGATAGCGTGTTTGGTAAAGATGTACTACTAAACCCACGAGTGAACGGGATGTCAGTCAAAACTAACTGTTTAACCCATATGAAACAGCGATAACAGCTTCAAATGAAAAATCGTCGTTTCGGGACGCTTGGCGTTAACTGCGAAAAACAAAGAGCACCTCGGGACGCCGAGACAACTCGTTTCGTGCAGTCGTCTCGAGTCCAGAGGAGAAAGACGGTTTTTTGAAAAAGACCTAAAATGACAGTGACTTCATGAATGCCATACCTTTAGACTCTTTGTCTTCAAAGAGATCTCCTTGGCCGTGGTTTATGTTAGCTGTGCGGCGTTAACTGCGGTCCGGTATCTTTCACTTCGAGCGGTGTTTTTCTAGAAGGATGCTCCGACTCACACCGACCAATGGCTGCCTGGCTAGTGCAGAGCTAACGGTAGCAGCTAAAAAGGACCCCACTGCTAACCTCAACCCTGCCTGACAGTAAAATATCCTTTAAAATAGACACTTTTCGACTTCTTTTTTCTTTTAATTTCATATTTTTATAAGCAAATATGGCATTTTAAAAATGTTGATGTAATACATAGATAAAATCACTGTTTCTGCGGCCTTTGATGCCACTTGACATTCCCTTTTTATGCGTTTCCTTTTTACTTTTCAGGGAACCATTTATTCCAGTTCACGTCAAAACTAATTATACTACGTGTATTTTATTTATTTTTCATTTATGCTATTTCATTTAGAGCTATTTTTGTATTTTCAGTGGCGTTTGTGTTGTTTAAAAATGTTTAGTTTCATTTATTTATTTATTTCAACTGCTTCTTTTACATTTCGCCACAGTGGATCATATGCCCCCAGTATCCTCTTCTATCACATCAACTCTATGTATGTCCTCCTCCTCCTTTCATGAATCTTCTCTGTGGTCTTCTTCTTCTCCTCTTGCCTGGCAACTCCAGATTCAGCATCCAATATATCCACTATCCCTCCTCTGCTCATAACCAAATCATCTTAGCCTTGCCTCGCTAACTTTGTCTCCAAGCCACTCAACCTAAGCTGTCCCTCCATCCTGGTCACCCCAACAAAAATTTTAACATCTTCAGCTCTGCCTTCCGTATTTCCTCAGTGCCACCATCTCCAAATTCATACCAGATCTTACTATGATTTTGTAAACCTTCCCTTTCACTCTTGCTGCTATCCTTCTGTCACATGTCACCCCTGACACTCGTCTCCACCTGCTCCACCCTGCCTGCACTCTTATGTTCATCTCTCTTTGCACTATTAATTGCTTTGAATAGCTGACCCCAGGTATTTAAACCTTCACTACCTCTGCTCCTTGTAGCTTAACTGTTACACCTGTCTTCTTTTCATTAACACATGTGTATTCTGTCTTGCTTTACATCTGTCTTGATTCCTCTTCTCTCCAGAGCATACCTCCACCTCTCCAGGTTCTCTTCCACCTGCTCCCTGCCCTCACTACAGATCAAAATGTCACCTGCAAGCATCATTGTCCACAGAGACTGCTGCTTGACCTCATCTGTCAAACTGTCTATCACCACTGCAAACAAGAAGGGGCTCAGAACTGATCCTTGATGTAATCCCACCCCACCTTGACCCCATCTGTCACTACTGCAAACCTCACCACTGTCCCGCTGCCATCATATATGTCCTGCACCACCCTCACATCTCTGCCACTTCTTTTTAAGTTAACTGCTGTTAGTCTCCTGGTCAATAACAGGTGAAGCAACACTTAATTAGAATAACCTTTGGGAAAAAAAAGAAGCCTTTTTTAATTTATAAAAAGCCATGCTCATTTCATTACTGGAACATTTGGGGAAAAACATAATTTTTTGAGTTTTGATCATTTTAAACATTTCAGGTATGCTTGTTTTGTATACAGTTTTTTTTTTTTCATGGACTTGCCCACCACCTTTAAATGAATATGAAGACTGACTTGGGATTGGCATCAGGGCCACCACCAGTGGGAACTGTGAGGTGCTTCATAGGCACAACACAAACTGCTGTCAGTGAACGGAGCTAAAAATTGGAATAACTTACTGACAGTTAAAGAGTACGCTAAATATCCCACTTAGAAGGAACATCCCTAACAATGGCTAATGGGAAACCATTTCTAAGTGGAGAAGGAGATAAATGATCATACTCGCGTGTGCCCTCCTGGTAATAGCAAAGACTGAACAGAAGATGGTGCTTGTGTCTCAGACACCCAGAAAGAGCGTCATGCTTGAGACGTGATGAAAACCCATCTCTAAACCAAGTTCACTAATGTATGGCACTTGGTCTTATTCCCTCAAACGGAAACCCTGCAGGGTGTAGTAATAACTGTTGAAATGCAGAGCTTAAAGTAGAAAGTGAAGCAGCCCACAGAACATGAGCAGAACTGAATTTTTCAGTTTTTTAAGGCGTGGATCAGACTGACTTTAATGTACTAAAACACAGTCCAGTACACATGTAGGCCTATAATGACTGCAGTGGATTAATTTTCAGTGACCACTGCATTTTTTGTGATTCAAAACAAATCTCAATTGGGGTTAGAATTTATGTACACTTAACAAACATAAATTAAACATCTTTTGCATCTCTAATGTTTTTATTCCATTGTGTCTGCATAATAGAGGGTTTAAAAAGCACTCCTCAGGAGATCAGAAAAGGTCTTCTCTCACACACTTCATATTGTAAAAACTGCTGTATATTATTGCACAATACTGCAAGAAAATCAGACCTTTTCAATTAACATTTATATTTGATTTTCACACCTTTCTTTATGATCCTTATGCCTGGCTCTCTGCCGAATACTGAGCATGTCTATAAGTAGTAAGGTGGGGGGCGCATGGATCTGTTGGTCGTCTCCTTCTGATGTGGGTTGCTGAGTAATGGCCATACATCCTTCAGTGCTCTTCTCCTGCAGCACATCTGACGGGATTAAATATGTGCAAAGGATTTATTGGCTGAAAAACCACAAGCACCCCACACCACTTGTAGTGCAGTCCAGGCAAACACACAAATTCATCTGCCCCTTTCTCTCTTTATACTCTCCCTTTCAGACTCACAGGCCTATCTTTAAATGTTCAATCCATGTGTGTTTTCTTACTCTTCCTTATCTTAACCATGCCACTATCCTTGTTTTTCAGGGTGGATTAAAGTTTTTCCACTCACAGCCTCTCTTCGACATTAATAATTCATGATCCACATGTGTTGCAGACAGATTACAAACATCTCCACTTAACTGCCATAATTATCATTATTACAGCCAGATAATTTCATTCACCATCATGCAATTTGCGATTTAAGTGACTGAGGTTTGATTTTGGAGCGTGGATCAAAGGTGGATTTGTTTACAAATGCAGTCCTTCATGGAAAGCTATGATGATTAGAATCCCCATTTGCTTGAATTTTAGAACCAAATGCACCAGTCAGTTCACCAGTGATGCCTTTGGAAATGTGGGCGCGTTTGAAGATGCTGCATGACGTATGTAATCCTGTGCTGCATGGAATTGCTGTGAAGCTGTTTGCCATCTTTCTCTGTGAGGCTGCTGTTCTTATGTTCTGTCTGTTTTGTGTGTAGAGTTTAAACGTGCTCAAAAGGTGACATAGCAGCTGGAGCGGAGCAGATGGTAGCGACCACAGCGATCCATCAAGGCACTAATCCATCCATATGCACTGTGGGTTATTCAGGCACTGGGCATGTTGGATGGCCTCTCATACATCTGACGTTTGTTCTTCCTCATTTAGGTGCCTCAAAGCTAAAACAAACTGCAATATCACAGGTTTCAAGAGCACATGGTGCCCAATATCCAGATGTGATTCAGTTATAAAGCAAATAATACACTAGTGGAAGGAAGAAACAAGCATAAAAAGCAGGTACGTACAAAAGACAACATGAAATGCAATTAGATCCAATGCATAGACACACACAGACTCTGCAATATGTGTGTAAATTGTTATTTATTGTGTCCTATATATCATGCATGGTAACAGGTAAAAGAGAAACACATGAATTGATAGGAAAATAACAAAAAATATAGATACATATAAAAGCAAAATAAGTATATTTGTTTATGAGTCACCAACTTTGCGCAGGAATACATAATTGTTTTCTGAAAGTTTCAAAGGTTCCCAATTTCCTGTTGTTTGCATGTTTGAGTTTTCCTTCAGTCCTTAATCGGCTTCAGAAAGCCACACAGAAGACAATGAATGGACAGTGATAATATATCAGAGATGTCATGTTATGATTTATGTCACAGCTGGTAATGATATGGTTGGTTGTGATATGAAAATAAAAAGAGAGCTTCAGCTCAGAACATCTGCTTTGCATATTATACAGCACAAAACTGTTATATTTCAATTCTAATGTGTATTTCTTAATGTCTGCAAGTGTGTATTATTATTACAAATAAATAAGAACCAGAATGTAGGCCATGCCCTAGTGAATAAATTGGCCAAATGGATGGATTATGTGAAAAGAGAAAGATTGAAAGTGTACTGGAAGACAGAGATTATAAGCAGTGCAAGTCACTAAATGAGACATAACTGGCACAGGACGATGTTATTACCAATGTAATTACATCAAGAGCCGAATTTATAAAATTGTACCCTACTACTGTAACTAAAGAGCCACGATTGAATGTCTTCTCTGTCATGTTAAACAATTGTAGATGGAATAGCAAACACCCATTAAGCATATTTAGCGCAAAATTCTTTTTTTTAATCCCATGTCAGATGGTGAGTCATCATTGTGAGGAATTGAGTAAATGACAAGGTAGGGGGAAGGTAAACTATGACCTTTGACTTTTTGTTCTGTGTTGTGTGACTGGTGTTGGCAAATCTTAGTACTGGGTCAGCACTAACCTTGTCTGTGCAGTGACAGGAATCCAACACACACACTGAGCTTATCTGTCTGTGTGAAACCAGAGCAGACCTGGCACCTCAGTCCTACAGAGCTCGTCCCAGAGGGCATCACGGGAAGCCAGTTCGGGGATGAAACTCCCACAGAGGTTTAGAGTGGTTTTCTGGCCACCTGTGAAACTAGATTGGGAATCGCATCTGTCAGTCATGCACATGGCGTGACCGGCCTTCCAGTCACAGCTGGGTAATTATGAGAAATTGTTAGAAAATTAACAATGAAATGAATTCACACAGGAGAAATTAAACTATATTCTTATTATTTGTTATCTCAATTCCAGATTTCTCAATTTTAAATAAAAAATAGCCAGTAATGGGTTTATCCTTGCCCCATGCCCTATTCATTTAGTATTTAAAATTTCAGCTTGCGTTTTCTTGCTGAAAGGAAGGCAGAAGGTATCTGTGCATGGATCACTTATCTTTAGCTCAACTCTTGTCTTAATGGAGGAATACATTTTAAGGAAGTAACAAGAAATGATAAAGAGAGATCCACATTTTTTACAGACTAAAACAAACCGTGCAAACATGGGACCAAAAGAGCATATTAAAACTTCCAGAAATGTATAGTTTAAATAAATAAAAACACCCACAGGCTACAAGTCAAGTTTTACTTTGTGTTACAGTTTTCATGAAAATCTAAACCTGAACCCTGTGCCAGATAACCTTCTCTGTTGGCCCTGTGTCTTTCAAAGTTATGGAAGAGTTTACGACTTCCACTGTTTCCTCGTATGAAATCTATCCACTTTGAAAAACCAAAACAAAAGTGATGTTTTATCCAAGCAAGGCAAACTAGAAACACACTTGGATGCAGCCTGACCGTGAAGATGGTATCAACCACCAACTGCGAATCGCCACAAAAATGTCTGACCCCCTTAGTTTGTGTTGCAACAGTAGAAATTCACTCAATCAAAACTTTAGTTCTGTTATTTCTTACAGGAATAGAGAGAAAACGTTCAGGTCAGGAAAAGTTAAAGTTCATGTTTTTATATAGCATTTGCTTTGGGTATGAATATGAAAAGCCAATGAGATGCAGAGGCCCTGCACAGAAAAGGCCTTTTTGACAAACTTGGAAACACAGTGCCTGCATAAGAAATGTAATACATATTCACCATGTGCCAAGTCAGAGCTTAAATAAACAAGTGCAGACCTGGACAATGACAAATGCATGAGTGTTTTGAGTGAGTGTGCAGAGCTCTTATATATGCA